>JAVYIG010008294.1:0-91108 GCA_035222895.1 Strongylocentrotus droebachiensis
ATAATGAAGGAAAGAAAACACGGAACCAAAGGAAATCATATAATGTTCAACCTCGCAAACAAGGACAACAGCCATACATAAACAGGACAAATTAAAGGTCCACCAACATGTCCAAGCTGTTAAAAGGGCGACTGAAGTGAAGATATAATAGGCCCCAAAGGAAGGAGATCGACACTGATCAAAGAGTGAGAGAGAGAGGAGAGAGAGAGGGGGGAGAGAGAGAGAGAGAGAGAGAGTGTGAGAAAGAGACAGAGAGACATAGAGAGAGAGACAGAGAGAGAGAGAGAGAGAGAGAGAGTGAGAAAGAAAGAGAGAGAGAGAGAGAGACAGACAGAGACAAAGAAGTTTGGGATATTTCCTTTTGATTATAATACATAAGTTTCTTACAGCGTCCAAGTTTTCTCTATCTAGGCTTTATTCATCATTTCTATTAGGAATATTATGCAAACCAAATTTGCCACTTTCTTCAATTTTAAGTGAAGCTTAACCCATTTTACGAGGCCGATTTGTGGCCGAATAGATTTTTTTGGGGGAGAAAAATGTCCATGATAATTATCTGAGATTCAAACAAAGTGTCTTTACCTTGCCAGGTATTACAATTTGTTGTCGTTTAAATGTTTTCTTCTTCACGAAGTGGGGGGGGGGGGGGGGGGGTGGAGGCAAGCTGCTTCCCGCCCTGTGTCCCTTGTCAACTTACGTTCATGTAAATTCGTGTGAATATGGAGGGGAAATGAATAAGGATTTACAAAAAAGGAATGAACAGCGAAATATAATATGATAATGCCAAACCGTTCTCGGCGCACAACCGTAACTATCAAGTCACATCTCCCTAACAAATGTAACTACATCAAGCTTTAAATAGCACCGATGATGTAGCAATATTGCATTGCATGCACAAGCATGACACTCTGAAAAGATATAATTTTACAAACTTGATAAATATCGACATTTAACGAAATAACATGCAGCAGTCAAAGAAAAACAAGTCGAGGCCAAATCCGGAGAGGATGTCATGTTCTATCAGGAAAGTCAGGATTCATAATTTTCTCTTAACCGTATATATTTTGTTCATGGAGTCACATTTTGGATAATATCATTTTTGATATTAATACTTATAGCGCCTAATTAATCTGCGATGTATCTCACTCGGTTGCCCCTGGTCCCCACAATCCTCCGGTCGGGGCCTACACTACTTTTCACAGCTCTGTGTTCACTCATGTATTTCAGATTTTCAGAGGCTGGACGTCCGTACTATTAGGCCAAGTCAAACTGATATTCCTAAGAATTCGGGAGGGGGGAGGGGGGGGGGGGGGGTTCGATTTCATTTGATTCTTTTGTACATTCAAATTAATGCCTCTGATCGAGTTGGCATTGGTTACTACGGTTACAAATTCTGTAATCTTAGGCTTATATAATGTTGTATTATGCATTACAGAGGCTCAAAAGAAAATGAATTTGTAATATTTTGATCACCTTTGTTAACCCCATTGCCTATATGTCCACAAATTCTTAATCATTTCATTTCATTTCAAAACAAAAATATAAAATAACAACAAATTTGAGGCGGGCCCAAAAGGGGGATAAGGGACGAGAAACTTGGAATTAATGTTATTTGGCCTTCTTTGGGCTGCTTAATCAAACTTAATTTCTTTGCCTACGTAACAAAACTTCTTAGCTTTGAATTGTTGTATTTTCTAATGCTTGAAGTGCGTAAAAATGTATATTTTTACATGTTGTAAAAAGAGTACGGGGAAAATTCTATACGAACAAAACAAAATTATTTGCAGTTTCCGCACATATGGCACGCTGAATTATATAGTTCGTCAAGTATGTTTGCATTCCAATATTCAGTTTTCATATATTATATCGTATTAAACAATTTCACAATTATGCCCATATTGCTTAAATGTGCTTTAGAAATAAAGTTTTGCCAAAACTATGTTCATGTATCAAGTTTACAGATTTGAGAGACGACGTTGTTCTATAATTTAGTATGCACATTTGGCTTTCCATAAACCATCCTATTGTCATTATTGTTGTGAAGTGTAAATGTGTTATGTGTTATGTGACTTGTGTGCATGTGGACGCCTCTTTTCTACCCGATAATTTAATAATAAGAATAGCTGCTAAAAGGACCGGTATGTTTCATATTACGTTATTGTTTATAGTGTATATACTTACTTATCTTCTGATTCATGGTGGTTCTTCGTTGTATATGTGTATATTAAGGTTAATATTGATAAATTACAGATCTAGAATCGCGTACTTTATAGTTTACGCGAGACAGCGAGATTGCACTGAGCGAGTGTTGAGTGCTTGAGTGATGGGTTCTTTGTTTTGTGTTGAGGTCTGCGTATGCATGCAGGAACAATGGACCTAGGACAGTTACAGACAGCTGCAACAAAGACGCTGGGTCAGTTTTATGAATGAATTTCGGAATTGATTGTGTGAAAACTGAAATGAGAATAGTATGCAAAATAATGACCACGTTTAATGCAGACATAACATGGCAGTGTGCACTGTAGACCGAAAGCTTCAGTCTCTATAATCGTCGGTTGTTCCACTGAGACTACGTCTGGCTCCACTAACCGAGGTCTAGTGGAGCCAGACGTAGTCTCAGTGGAACAACCGACGATTATAGAGACTGAAGCTTTCGGTCTATGTGCACTGTAACTCCGGGAAGCTCCAACACCGGCTTCCCGGAGCTAGTCATGTGCACTGGTGCAGACTCATGATTGAGAGTGGTGCAATTATTAAACTCGCTGATAACACTGAAATTGTTTTGAATATGTAACGGTCATCGAAACATTATCACCGAAAATTCCCCCTCTCATATCTCCTTTGTCTGTCGGCAGATTTTGCTCAAACCTTGAGGAATGATGTAAAATGGTCGTCCCGAAATACATATGAAAAATTGTATGAGACTACATGTAAATGATGATCTATTTCTCATTTTATCAAATGTTTCATGTTCAGTTGTTTATGAAAACTACCCTCAGATTATTTCCAGACATATCCGGATGCATGGTTTGGATTCGCGACAAATATCTTGCCGGAGAAGTTGTTGCTCGTCTTGGCATCGAGATGTCGTTGATCTTGTACTTTTGATGGTTTCGGGAAACAATCCCCAGATTTGCTGGCACTGCTTCTGAATTTTAAACTTTGTCAATTACAAGCCTCATAGACCTTGCTTTTTATTTTCTATTTTATTGGCGTTCCAATGGTTGATAATTATGTCTTATTTTGTATTGTGTACACTGATATGTAATGTTTTCCTTTGCCGAATAAATAATAATAATAATAATAATAACAAACCAGATAGGGTCAAGGTCAGCTCATTCAACCCCCTCCGCCCCAATCTGCATCTTCTTGCCACTGCAATCTCACATCCAATACCACTTTTTTTTTAAATCTTGATAAGTTTTATTGGTCAGAAAGCACAATGATTTACTGTTGATTGTATGGATCCCCAAGGTAACAAAACCTATCAATCTTTCCAACATCTCCCATTTACATTATACATACTTCTTAATACTCCACCAGTCTATTACTGATCTCTCTGTGTTTCTTGCACTTAAAACTCTCAGCCACTTCAAACTCTCAGCCATTATGTTGGTAATTTGCTTAAATACTCGAGCACATCTCGCTTGAACCCACTTTTAACATGCCTTGCATATATCCAGTTGATATTTGATCAACCTTCATTTAAGAGTCATAATCTTTCCTGGATTTTCAGATCTTTCTAGCAAACATGTTGACACAGTTCCATGGTTCCTGGAGTAGCTCATTATGAGACTGTTCTGTAACAAAACTATCACTCAAACATGTAAATAGATTCTATTTTCCTGCTTTATTTAATGTTATATTTTACTATCCTTCTTGTATACATGAATAGTGTTTTGGATATTGTCAAGTGTATTGTGTTGTATACATGTACCTCATCTTAGTTCCCCTTGCAGAGTGAATAAATAAATGTGTTAACAGGCACAAAACTAAACGTCGTTTGAATAAAATCGAAACTCATGAAAAGGCATTTCTCATCTGATTTTCCAGAATAAAGAATAAAGGTAAAACAAGAACAGAAACCAGGGAGGGATGAAAACAGAGTGTTTGCCGCGCTCGGTTATTAGTTTCTCGCATATCTTTATCTAGTAAAACTAGTTTCTGCCTCAACCCCCCCCCCCCCCCTCCCACCCTCCGAAAATGACTGGCACTACGCCATTGGGTCTGTAACTGACTATGCAAATACCTTGATGTGGCTTGATTAAAATGAGATTTTCTTTCCATTTTCTTTTCATCAGTCATGTAAATAGATTTTATTTTCCTGCTTTTTAAAAATGTTCTATTTTACTAGCCTTCTTGTATACAAGAATAGTGTTTTGGATATTGTCAACTGTATTGTGCTGTATAGTGTATATATTTATGCACTATTGTATCTCTTTTGTCCTTTGTTTCAATATCCTTTAGGAAGAAGTTTCTCATCAAAAGCAAACCATCAGAGATCACAGTACTTAACAGGATGTAAATTATCAAGACCTTTTACAACGTGTCAGCTTCTGTGTTGCTATGGCCGACTCTGGCATCATTCGTCATCGACCAGCGATAAGATCAACTCAGAGACCCGCTACACCTCCTATCCTCTCAACTACACCACCATTAGCAGCAAGATCAAATCTCGATCCTGCCTCATCGGGAGGACACCAAGCATGTAAAGCAACAAACTCTCATGCTGTTTATGAGAAGGGCAAACCTAATCGAGATGTTGGAAAGCTTGTGGATGCGTACAGGAATATCATGACGATGTCCTGGCCTATTGTTTTGTGTTATGAACTCATCTCAGCTGTATTTAGGTAAGATGTAATATCAGTAATCATAAGGGACATTATTAAAGTATCCTCTGCATCATGACTTAAAAGTGTTTTAAGCAGTCCTATTCAGTTATGCTTTATTAAATGCATTAATTTTCATGATTTGGTAAAACTGGTATGTCATTTTTTAGTACATACTGCAGCTAATGTCACGATACAGAATTGAACAACAGATGTTAGCTGATTGTTAACCTATATCTTGATTTTATCTGATGACAGCTAGGATGGCATTGACTAGTTTATGCTAGGTTTACATTATTTACCTGGTTGTGAAATTAAGAAAATGTTTGTACAGTGTATATCATGTGAAACAAATTACTGTGTCATGATTATGACTTTTCTTGGAAGATTTTATTTCAGCATTGATTTTCTTTACACACGTACAGGTATATACCTTGTGATAACCCTAATGTGTTTTGTTTCTATTCCCTTAGTTGGGAGTACCCAATCCTTACCATAGGGATGTGGATAATCTTCCAGCTCTTCTCCTTCTACATGACTACAGGTAACAGATCTCTGCCAATATCTTTTTTTTCAGAAGTTAGATATTACAGTGCTTTGCTTTATTTGTTTGATTTGGAAAGGTCATATTAAGGGAAATGAAATGTCCAACCTCACAGCGTAGGAAAAATGAAAATGATGATTGGCATAAGTGTGAAAAAACTTCACAATGAAGGTACCTGATTTTGTATCAGGTAGAAAAGGGAAGACATTCTTTAATAGTCTCAATACCTTTGGGTCATGATCTGCATACACAATAGCACACAAGGAGTAAATAAAAGTATAATAAAAACTTTGCCCAGGTCTGGGTCTAAACACTTTCTTAGAGGATAAAGATGAACTGAATAGAGATTGCTAACAATTTATTATAAGCTCTGTACAAATTTGAAATACACATGGTACTGCTTCATACAAGAACCCATTATTATGATTATTTTTTATTATATCTGTATGATGAAAGTGACCCATGTGTGAAGGTATTTGCAAAGATTGCTGGTATGTAGATGACATCGGATGACAACGTCATTCTGCAACAATGGGATCGATTCTTTGTTATGTTTTTAGAAGTCTATCATAATAAAAGAATAAAATTCGACCTGACATGGTTATCACCTAGTAAAAAGGACAGGTTAAGTTATAGTGTCAGCCACTTGCAATCCACAAAATGGACAATGAAAATTAATCAGACTGTTACTGGATACAAGATTAGCCTGGTAGTAACCCCCTGAGCAAAAATATTTCTTGCAGACATTAACTCTGTAGGGAAGACTTGTCTTTTGTGACTTACATAGGTGTCTCGGAGAGCCTCACAGCAAATTGTGTTCTGTTGCTAATAGAGTATATCTACGTCGTGAATTTCTCACACATATTTTATGTACTGTATGTGATAGAAAACTTGTATGAAGTCTATAAATAGCTGTTACTACATGTACCTGTAAAAATGGAGTTTGAATTGAATCTCTTGACATCACTGAGTTAACAGATATCAAGTCTTATTAATATAATATATTGAAAAAGTATATATATTCCATGTACATGTATACAGATGAGATGAATCGTGATTTTTTGTTTACTCAATATTAAACCTTTACAGATATGGGAATAGAAAAAAAAATTGTAATTTCTTGTAATAAAAAGACTTTTTGTTCTTCCGTTTTTATACAAACAGGTCAGCTGTTGGTTGTGTGTTTTCTGATGCTGTTAGTTGTAGCCAGCCTTGGATATCTGTCCTTTACCAGTCAACAGCTCACAGAGAAACATAATTCTTCCAAGAAACAAAATATTGTTAATATTCTATCTGCAAATTCATTAACATCATCATCATCATCATCATCATCCTTGTCATCGTCATCATCAACGTTGCCATCATCGGCTTCAAAAGTACAGGGTACAACCAATCAGAAGGTCAATAAAGCTGGGGATTCTAAAAAAGTCCAGACTCCTCTTTCATCTTCTCCGCCAAAAAATGCAACATCGTCATCACTAATTAGAGACAGTTGCCTAGCAACAAATCCTTATGATAAAAACAAGCATGCAGAGCTGGAGATTGACAGTCAGCGAAGGAGAGAACTTCTGACAGAATATCGTCAGATGATGCAGGATCTTAGCGTATGGCTTACAGCGGTGTCTAGGGTACTCCTATTGGTGGAGGATATGTTACTATGGAGATGCCGATGGAAAACAATCATGTGAGTATTAAATATAAGGTTGAGTTGTGGTCATGCAATTGCATTGTGAAAAAAACTGTGTGGAGTTGATCAGAAAAAGTTGATCATGTATCATATACAGGTGTACATGTAAGTATTGGTGTGTACTGCAAGGTTCTGGAGTCATCAAAATGACAAGAAGTTTGGCCCAGTCTTGGTAAAGTAACAAGCACTGTATACAGAATAAATTTGGAATAAAAATATTTAGAATATGAAGGCATTTGAAGAGCCATGCTTTTTAGAACAACTTTTTTCTCTAATGTTCTTCCATACTTGCATAATAACGCTCACAAAATATTTTCACCTCTCCCTAGAACCCGACCATCTCTTTAAACAAGGAATAAGCTACAGTGTAGAGATAAATGTTTTCTGCAGAAATATTGAATCATGGTATCTTTCGGAACCCTCCTAAGCTAAAATGTTATCATCATGTATACTTTTAATTTTCTGCTAAATCAATTGACAAAGAAAAAACATCCTTGTCAGATATTTGACTTGTAAGATTGTTTAGGGCAAACATCTGGTAACATCTTCTTATTCTTTAATTTGAAAGTTATTAGTTTTGTATTTTTAAAGAAAACTTAAACTTTATTTTTAAGAGCGCACTTCAGTTTGATTGAGGTATTGAACACAGTGTGTTATAAAGTTTTTTTTTCTTTTCCGTATTACACCTGTACGTTGTATATTTTTTTTCCATTTTTTTCTCAGCCTTTCTAAGTTTATACCTATTCTTTCTTTCTGTAGTCTCTACTTCTAAAATATATTTTAAAACAAATTTATCATTCCTGATTTTCAGATTCTACCTCGCACTATATACTGGAGTACTGTGCTTCATGTATGTCCCATTTTATTGGATTACCATGGCAACCACAAACTGTGTGCTCCTGACTCATCCTCAGTGCTATGTATGGTTAGAGAAGATGAAGCATTGGATCACAATCAAGTTATCTACTAAGGATGTGAGCAAGGATGAGAGCTCAAATCATCTAGATAGCTCACAGGAAAAGGTCTGTAGATGATTGAACTCATTTCTCTCTTTTGTTTGTTTCATTTATGTATTCTGTTACGGATAGAGTAAGGATATATTTGTCTATCAATAGATGCATTTGTACTCTTACTTTTCAAGACTCATAAGAAGTTAAAGTCTTATAGGTCAAATTGATGAGCTCTACTATGACTTCTCATACATGTATAAGTGAAATGTCTATACAAAATAACCTAAACTACACTTTTGTTGCTGTTGATAAATAATAATAATAATAAAAACAGTTTTTATAAAGCGCTTACCACCGAAGTCTCTAAGCGCTATAACAAACAAAATACAATGATAAACAATTTCATATTAAACAAAACAAAAAAATTACAAATAAACCTACAAATTACAATACATATGAAATATACATCAATGTGAGTTAATCATCAAAAGCAATTTTGAATAAATGTGTTTTAAGAGAAGTTTTGAATTGGTTAACAGTCTGACAGTTTTTGACATTGAAAGGTAGTTTGTTCCAAAGTTTAGCAGAAGCTTTGCAAAAAGAGTGATGACCATAAGAAAGAGTTGACACCGAAGTAGACACAAGGTTTAATTGTGAAGATGACTGTAGATTGCGTGAGGGTTTTTATTCCTGGATCAGTTTTTGCAGATAAAATGGTGCCAATTTGTTGAATCTACTTCCATTGTCTTTGAAACTTCATAACGGTGATTCCTTTGATATTACTAATAATTTGTAATTACATTTCATGAGAAATGAAATGCTCTTTTGATATTTCATTTCCATTTGACAGGGACCTGTTGACTCTCAGAAGGATGGCATTGTTTCTTCACATCCTTTATCTGAGGATGTAAGTTACTTAGTATAAAAGAAGATGCCTTTTACTATAGATTTTATTTTATCTTTCTCTTGTTCCCACCCTTAAAAAAAAAAAAAAATCTTTTTTTTTTGTTTATAGTGACATTGACTTGTAAAACCAACTGGTCAAATTTTGTAATATGATATCACTTGTTAAATGAAGATGAGCAGCATTAATCTAAGTTGTGAAACATTGCAATCAAGCAACAACTTTCTGCTACAGAAACCATGTCTAATATGTAGTACTACTGTGGCAAGCTATAGATGAAGTGATATTGGGTTTGAGTCCGCCATCATTTGGCAGGATATATTTTTCCAATCTTGACTTAGGTAATGTCAATGATTATTCATTAGGAGTTTATTTCCTTCAATACAAGATACAAGATATTCTATTGGTCTTTGCAAATAAGTTACATAAAAATTTGATTTCCACTGACGTTACAGTAATATTCAAGAAAATACATAATTACAAGAAATAAATACATCACGTTTATAGAAATAGATGAAATAAGGAACAAATACATGCAAAAGATAATGAAGCGACAAAAATGGTCATTGGTACTTCAAATCTTGAGTTTCAAAATCAAGGAAGCTAGGCTAAAGCTAGTGAAACTATTCCCAAAGCATGTTAGATACATGTGCATAGGGGCATTGTCTCACGTAATGTGATGTGCTGTATACAAGAATGTAGTGTTGGTGGTTGTTGTTTGTTGTTGTTATTATTATTATTGATAACTCCTCAGATGAATGGTAATGAAGATGCAGATGAGGAAATCCCAAGAGATAGGAGAATGAAAGAAGCTCAAATAGTAGTACCAGCGTCTAGCAGGTCAGATGGAACACCAGCTGCTCAACAACAACAATCCAAGATGTTTGAGAGCGGCATGTGTTACTTATGTGGGACCCTCTTCACATCAGTGCTGAAGAGAAGGGTAAGATTATCATCTGAATTGGTTCCCCAAAATCCCTATTTCTAGTACAGAGGCAAGTGTTCTATGTGGTTATGTAAAAAAGGGTGAGATGACTTTTTGAGCTTATACCAGATAAAACCCTTCTCTCATTACATTGTGCTTGTAGTTTATGTTACTGCTGTACATCGATGCTGAAGAGAAGGGTGAAGTTGTGGGAATAAATTGGTACCTACATATTTTTATATGTTACATGAAGTGAGTGGTCTACGTTGCTTGTGTACAGTAGGTAAGATTATATTGTGAACTGGAGCCTATAAACCCTTTGTCTATTACAGTGTATACACAACTTGTTATTTGTGTACATTTTGTGGGACTCTATACACACCAGAGCTGCTCGGCTTCTTTGAATGGTAACAGTGTGATTTAGATACCAATTATAATTGGGGCATTTGTGATGGGGATAAGATACGAGTCTTCAGTAACAACTTATATCAATGGATACAATCTACCAAGACATTGCATTTGCTTCGGTGTTAGCAAATATTTGATAACTTACAGATCGTATAACACTTTTATAATAAAACTGATCACAGTACATAACTGCTAGTAGCCTTTGACCTCCTGTTTTCTTCATATTTCAGAGATACTGTAGGTACTGTGGGAGAGACTTCTGTCCGAAATGCTGCTGTAAGAAGCTACCAAGATCTGCTCTAGGAGCTACAGGTACATACAGGGAAAAAATACACGGGGACTCAAGGGGAATTAGCCCCTGAAATGCCCAAAAGAGCTCCCGAAAGTAAAAAAAGAGCCCCCAAAATTTGCATAGAGTTCAATGCAAAACTAATTAAAAAGTGTTATTATTTTGATGCAAGCAAGCTTGAAGGGTAGCCCCCCAAATTTTTTTATTAATTTTTTCCCTGGGTACATACATAAATAGTGCTTTGAAAGCCAGAAGGAGTTTAACTCATGAGCATGCAACGTCTTTCTGGCTATCAGCAAGTGAAAGTATTGTATGTCTTTTACTCTGTACTCTGTATCTACAACACATTCTCTGTAAACTAGTGCTCTTTAGTCACTGTATAATGCTACATTGTAGTAGATTTCTGTACTTCCAGCGCTATAGCTAACAATCTAACCCTGTGGCCAGGTGGTGAGTCTTATATCTATGGCAAAAACAAAGCCCCAAGCTTATGTTGGATCGCCTTTCCCACTTTATATATACTGAGTTCTTGTAATGTACATGTAATTAGATAACAAAAGATAGTAGCTAAAAAACATTTCTGAAATGTTCACCATACAGAGCTATTTGGACCAGCGAACACTTGCTGGAAATTTTTTCCCTCTATGTTATGGACATGGGGGGGACAACAATTTTCCTTGCGATGATATTTGTTTGCTCCATACTCATCTAAATGTTTTGTTTGTTATTGAGAACAATTTAGGAAATATTTAAATTACTGGTATGTATTTCATATGAGTCATTCTAACTTGCTGTCATGACAGTCTTGCCATAAAGAATTAAACCAATAAAAAGCTTCACAGTACTGCTGGTACTGAAATAATTTATTAACAATGTAACTTTATATTTATATTTGTTACCTTAGCTCCAGCAGCTCAGACAGAGAAAGAGCTGGTGTGCAACCTGTGTTTGATCAAACTTAATGGGGAGGAGGTTGGCAGTAGTAGCAGAGTCAGCTGACAGTTATCTCCTGGCCAATCAGATGTCTGCATCGACACATCTAATTTCCTAGTCGCAATCCTGCAAAACTACGCCTATGGTCATGGCTTGGCTTAAGTATCTGATCATTATGGACTATTTAAATCTACTTGCTTCAATCCTGTAGATTTATGCCACTAGACACTGCTTTAGATGCTGCTTATAAGTATCGACTTGCATGGTGATGTAGATATACAGTAGGTCCTGAAAAGGACTGTTGGTGTAGTCTTGAAAAAGACTGTTGGTTATCTTTCTTAGCTTATAGTTCTAAGGAGAACTTTAGCGCCGGTTGGAGAGGATAGGTGGCGGGAGTGGCTCGACGTTTCGAACAGGTTGACTATCCGTCGTCACACCAATCCTCCCTCTCTCTCACATGGTGCAACCGCAAGCCTACTGTATAGACACTGCTTTGTTAAATGATCTCACCAGTGTGACTCCTATACTTAAAACCTCTGCTTCCTATGACACTACTGCTGTTCGAGATTATTCTTTGTGTGTGATCACTACTGACCCTTTCCCAATGGTATTTTCTGGCTCGAGTATCTGACCAATACTGACCATTCTAATCTTCCAGATATAATCCTTATCATCACTGTTTAGCTTAAAGGCCATCTGTACTAGTTTGGCTAGGAGAGATAAGACCACTTAGGGTGGTCGCTGACAGGTAGCTCATCAACTCAGCTCTCAATTAGCATAAGAAAAAGATGGGGGACCAATGGTCACCGATTAGGCATTGTTTTCTATATAGAGGGAACAAGTAGCTACAAGTAGGACAGTGGGGCTTTAAGTGGTTCACTACTATTGACCTTTGTACTCTAATCTCTATATTCTGACCAAATGACTTCTCTCATTGAGGATTATTCTTCGTGTGTGACTGATACTGACTCATTCTCAAAGTCATTGCCTGGGTCCTGTTTCATAAAACCTCTTATCAATAACAAGTGCTGAAAGTCTATGACAAAAATTTGCTCTCAGCCAATCAAATGCAAGGATTTTAGTAGCTAAATGAAACAATTAGTTGATGGTTTCCACCGACTAATATTATGTTCACCAAATATTTTCCAGGACTATGATTGGTCAAATTTAGTCAGCGCTGACTAAATTGTCGGTGAACATGATATTAGTCGGTGAAAACCACTGACTAATTGTTTCATGAAACGCCCCCCAGGTATGGTAACTTGTTATTGATAGAAAGCTTTTATGAAACAGGGCCCTGATTCTGATCAGACTGCAGCATACCTAGTATTCAAACTCTTGTGTGTTTACTCTCTTATAAAGGACATGTGTGAGCAATATTTCCAAATCTCATGACCAACAAATATGGCATGAATATTACCATTTATATAAACCCTACCTGGGTCCTGTCCTCCGATTGATCCATATCAATCGCAAGTCCTCCAATCAATCGCAAGTTTACAGTCTCCTATCTCTTATGAACATAGTTATGATTGATATCAATCGCAAATATGTTGCTATTGATATCAACTCTTTATAAGACAGGGCCCTGGGGTATAAAATCATGCTTAACAAAATAAAATTTTGACCTCATTTTAATATCCTTTGTTAAACCTACGTTTGAACAAAAGCCTAAACCCAGCGTTGGGTTTCAGTTTTAGTAGAATTTTGGCCAATACTTTGTATGTTCGTTTAGTATTACTTTCTTATATTTATTATTACCATCTTTCTTGAGTATGCTTGTATTTTATACCTCATTACTGTTTTCTTTCATCTCTTATGCCATCTGTGAAATTTAGCACCAGTAAAACATATACATATATACTCCTTCAATAGTTAAAAGCTTTGTTGAATAAGTTCAATCCATTCCAATAGGTTTTTGATAAGCACCAGTTACAAAATGCTTTAGAAAGTGCTCCATGTGGGTTTAGACCGTTCAGACAAATACTGATTCACTTCAAAGGACCGTTTGAGCCAATTTGTACATATACAAATGGATATATCTTAGCAGCCACACCAATGACCTTCAAGTTGGTTGATAGTTGTAACCTATAAGGAGTGGACTCAGTTCATGCAATGGATGATATCATCTAGAAGCCTGTTTCATGAAACTTTCTAACAATATAAACTGTCACAATTCTATACCAAGTTTGATCACAGCCAATCAAATTCAATGATTTCAGTAGCTAATAACAGTTACAGCATCTTGCTATTGGTGTCAAGTTTTATGAAACAGGGCCCCCTGATTTCCATCCTAGGTCACATGACTAACATGTCTGACATAATGCATGGATTTTGTATGGCTTCTTAAATGAACAAAAAACTACCACGATAACGCTTGACCATTCCATTCACAAATCGGAAGGAACAGCCAATTTGCCAAGCTGTATGCTTAGATTTATAAGCACACAAGCATGAATTCTGTACAGATCATATTCTGATTCTAATTCAATTTTTTACCTCTGAGATGATCAGTAAAGAATGATCAGGTCTCTGCTTGGCCATTTGGCTTGAAATGAATGCAACAGCCTCTTGATAAGCTTTGACTGATTGATTGATTGGTTGATTACGAGACAATGAATTAATAGTCACTGTTAGATCCATCAACCTCAAGTAATATTACACATTTTCATGCTCCTTGATTGGATAAACATTAAGCACAGTGTTGTCCAAGAGATAGGCAACGAATTAGACTTACGCGGGTATATATTAGAACAAATTGCATATATCTGAATTGCTTAAGTTAAATATGAATAAATAAATAAAACTTTGATGAACTACTAATGATATTCCATTATATTCAATCAATGAGAAAGATATTGGTATTTTTGGCATTAATTACAGTAAATATTTTGGCGTTAAAGTCTGTCAGCACTAATTTGGTCAAGAGGGATTAGACCTCCCTGCATGGTCACTGACAGGTGTTTATCTCATCAAATCAGCTCTCAATTAACATAAGAAAAAAGGGGATCATGGAGGACCAACAGGTACCTCTTAGGCACTGTTTGTTATATAGAGGGCGCAAGTAGCTACAAGTAGTGCAGTCCCGCTTTAATTGAGAAAAACTAAAAATCATGCCCATTAAGAGGACAATATTATATATTTGGACAAATTGCGTATCTGAATGGCATAACATATATTTTTAGAATTTAAATTTGAATAAATGAATAAATCTTTGATTAACTACTAATGATCCCATTATATTCAATCAATGAGAAAGATATTGGTATTCTTGGAATTGATGACGGTAAATATTTTGGGGTTAACCGAAGAAAAAATAAAAAAATCATGCCCACCATTTAGACAAAAAGAAGACAGTATTAAATCATGTAACGGATAGAATATCTAGAATCAAGGATCATGTTTGGAGTGAGTTCATTGAAGAGATATATTTGAATGGTAGAGTCAAGTATTATATGGTTGCTTCTTCAGAAAATTAATTTGTAATCAAATTTTCATGCAAATGAACGGCAGACTGTGGTCGGGAAAAAAAATCTCTGCTCACATTAAGACATCAAGGGCCCATGAGCTTACTCACCAATCTTTAATATATTATACAGAAATTTGACGCTCACAAAGTTTATGTCATCTTAATTTTTTTGCTGAGAGTTTTAATTAGCAGTTTACCTCTTTGTGTGTAACGAGGCTGGGGGATGCTATGTATGAAAGGCTCATCATTATGAATTTTCAGAATATTTATATGTATATCTCTCTGCTTAATAGATATGATGTACTCAAAGAGATAGTGTAAAGAAGACAATAGTAGTTAGAAGGAAGCATCTATAACACAGGTTGACTAGATAAGATATATAGACAATATGGAGATATATTGTATTGATTTCATTTCATTGGCTCTGCTCAAAGGATTGGAGGCACAATGGACTAAAATTAATTTAGATTTGATAAATAGGAGTTTTGTGTTCATGCAAGTACTAAAAGTGTGCTGCTTTAAACTTGTCAAAACTAAATGCAGGTACTTGTATTTAAAAGTGATTTTTTTTTTTTTTTTTTTTTTTTTCCCAACAATAAAAACATGTGCAATGAATTGTAAATAATACCTGAAATACACAGAGGATTTTATTGTCAACATATGATTGTGAATATTTGCTTATCTGTACAGATATACATCATGAATCGAGTGAAACTGCATAAGATGTTATAACTTTTACGATACTCATGTTTACATAATTGTGTATTACATACATTAGTGTGCTGTGGTATGTTATAGCTTGCTTTATTTTGTATTTGTAATGTATACTCCAAAGTTCAGAACATTTTTATAATCCAATTGAGTAATATATATCATGATAATGAGCACAGGTAATGCTTGAATTAGATTCCAGAGTAATGGAACAATTTTTGGAGCCATTTGTACATCACACACATTCATTCCATTAATATAACATAGTAGAAATGTATAACATAGTAGAAATGTAACATGTTTCTCCTTTGAAATGTTCTCACATTGCAAATATAAATAGACGCAATTAGTTACTTAAATTTTCCACAAATGTGTGTATTTATTATCACATATCCATATATGTACCCTGCTACTCATCAAGGTTAAAAAAATGTTTCTTTCATAGTCCACTAACACCACTAATACTTAACACAACCTTTTCATTCAATGAATAAAAAAATGGATAACAGATTTGGTAAAATAGAACAAAATGTTGGCAATTGGATGCTACAAAATATGGTAGAGAGTTAATGGAAGGTGGAGGTGTTAGATGAGAAGGAAACATTGTATGAATTGAGTAAGGTTACAATCTTGTACTGTTTTATAGTAAAAACTGTTATATTTAATAAGGTATATGATGTTCCATTTGTGGTAACATAACTGGCGCATATGAATGTAATTTGACACATCTACTTTGGAGCTGTTAAGTGACAAAGCCAAACCTTTCTGATCATAAGTAAGACGATTTATTTCTACATTTTGAAGTATTGCTGATCTTGTCCATATTCTTTGTTCATTGTCAAACAAGTAGTCTTTCAAGAGATTGACATTATAGTAATTATTGTGTAATGCTGTCTTATCACTCAAGTGCCAAATGTTTTGTTTGTTTGTTTTGTGCTTTCAAACATAGATGTATAAATTGCTTCTTGCAGATGTAATGCAACATCTATTTTAAACTATACATAAGATAACAGTAATATCTCATAAAGTAGCTGGAGATGGAAATATCATGTATATGTATCTAAATAAATTATTTGATGTGGTACTGGTAATTTTAAACAAATAAGTAAAGTAACATTTGATGATATATACTTGTTCAAACATTAGTTTCTAACTTCAAACCAAGGTTCTAAAAGTGTTGTCACTTCCCTCATCAACTTGTAAACTACAAGATTACTTGCTTAGTCAGAGAGAGTTTTCTTACAATCAACCAAATTGGTAAAATAGTCATTTAAATGCCTGGGGGGTGTTTCACAAAGATCCTAAGTTGAACTTAACTCTAAGTTGGACTTAACAATTATGGAAAGCCGTTAGCATCATTGAAAATATTTTGTAAAAGTTATTTCAAAAGGCATAAAATGTAGATTCAAATCATTCATATTTTCTATTATCAAGGAGATTTCATGTTCTTGATGTGGAATTTATTAAAAGTCTAAAATACTTCAATTTTTGCTTTTGGAAATATTTAATTTAAAGGCTACAAATGGCTCTCCATAAATTTTAAGTCCAACTTAGAGTTAAGTTTGACTTAGGATCTTTGTGAAACACCCCCAGGTCTGTGGATGTATAATGACTGCATTGATCAATTATATAAAAAGTAAACAATTTGTTTTCTTCTTCCTGTTGGGCAAGTGATAAATAAATCTAGTAGAATACCTTGTAATGTTAGTTGCCGATAGACATTCAGCATGGGGGTTACTAGCAAAGTTTTGTTTTTTACCTGTTACTTAATTTTTATATTTTCTTAAGATGTTGCTACCTCCTACATATATATATATATATATGGCACAAAAGAGTAAAGAAATTACGTTTCTGCATAGTATAGAACAGACCGAGATAAAATTTTTGGGATTTAAAAAAAATTGACTTTTACCCAAACCATAATTTCATCTTTGTAATTTGTTTTGTTTTAATGACAATGATACATTTGACTTAAACACCTATGAAATAAACCAAGTAGTAGCATTAGTTCAGATATTAAGATTTATTGATATATTTATGTGAAATTGTTTAATACATGCAGTCACATTTCACCTCTCATTTACACATCTGTTTCAATACTTAGTGTCCTCCCCAATCATGTAATAAAAAAAAATCATGATTTACCAAAGTGCAAATCAAGTTTCATTGTTAAATAGTGTCTTGGTAAACTTTTTTTTAATTATTGGATATCTACTTACATTTTACAGCTATATTCTGGTTTGTCCTCTTGTTAGTGTTTCACATGTCAGTATGTGTATTTGTAAAGAATTGGTTGTTTTTAAAGAACCGTCAAATATACAGGAAAGGTTAATGAACAGTGGTTCGTTATTCTATATATCTATTTTATTTTGTCCATATAAAATTAATATAGTTTATTACCTATATACTATATGTGCATTCAAAATTCAAAATATAGGAAATGTGTTGTCATATATTATTCATGTCTGATGATGTAAGATGCATAAAAACTCGCAATGGATTTGTAATAAATTTGATTTAAGAGAATCACTTGTATTGTTTGTATTTACTGATGAGTATACAGTACTAGACATTTGTGTTAGTTTTAACAGATAGGATGTTTGATTTCAGACCTATATTTCTGGTTGTAAAAAAATATATCCTATATAATCAGTTAACAATCAATGTTTCATTAATATAGGCCTTGAATGGGATATAATATATGAGGAGAAGTAGGCCTTTATTGCATGCAATGCTCCCTAAGCTTGCACATTTCCTGAGGAAATAAATACAAATATGTTGCTGAGGGTTGAAAATGAACAGAACAAAATAAAACAAATAATCTACCGCTCGTAAAATAAATAATCTACCGCTCGGTTGCCTTCTTCCTCGCATGTTTGTGGTAGATAAGTTTTATTTTATTTTATTCACAGTCAGAATTCCCGGTCAGAATTACTTGAATCATATTCTTATTTTACTTTATTTTACTATGTTATACCCTTGTCAAAATGGGCTATGGAAAAATATTTCTCCCCTATTTTCATGTGAATGTGCCCTATTTAAACTCTATTTTTTTATTTTACTAATTAAAATAGTTTTAAAATAGCATATATTTTTTCCCTGATGAATTAGTGGTTTGATAACTATTTTGTTTACCTATTTCTTGCTATTTTTCTCGACTTCGATTTGTTAAAACCCATTTTCTTCTCATTTTGTTTACTATGTTTCTTGACTTAGATTTTTATCACCCATTTTCTTTTTATTACAAAAAACTATATTCCCGGACTAAAAGGATTTTGTCACCTTTTTGCTTTTAATATATTATGATTTTTATGGGTACCTTTTTTCTTCTTGAGACAGTCAAATTTTGAAGTTTCAACAAATTTCTGTAAATTGTGAATGTATATCAAGGGCTGAAAATCAAATGATATATCAGTTTTTCTCTTTTAACAAAAAAAAAAGAAGTATATTTAATTTTCCTTGAAACTTACATACACGTTAAAAATATAAATAGTTTGCACAATTCAAAACATATTTCAAAATTTGACAAATGTTAAACAATAATGGCAAGTGTCAAAGTAATGAGATAAAGATTTGTCGTTTTACATCATTTTCTTGCTTTACTTTTTATTATCATCAACTGTGCCGCTTACTGAGCAATATATGCTGCAAAATATAGCCCAAAATTCACACGGAACAGTACTTTTGTGAGATTTTGGAGTTGCCATATACACGCCACAAAAATACAAGACTTCTTAATTTGTTGTTTTAGGTTATAGAATTTTTCCCGTCAATTTTCTAGCCCTGTTAATGAATTCTTTTATGAGACACGATCTATAAGTTATACTTTCAATCTTTGCAAATTCTGTATTTGAATGGGAACAGAAACTCTATCACTATAGGACACAGGCAATATATATCATGTAACACAAAATTCTTTATATTAAAGTTGGACTTAGATGTTTTTTTCTCTTGAGCCTTTCGGATGTATATGTACATCCGAAAGGCTCAAGAGAAAAAAACATTGTATTCATTAATAAATTAAAATCTGTATCATACATGCCAAGCATGGAGAAACTCTTTCTTATATCATCGCTCTTTTTGCAAAGTTTATGCTGAACTTTGGAACAAACTTTTCATGTCACAAACTGAGACTGCAATTGCTTTTGATGATTGTATTAAATTTGTAGGTTTATATTAATAAGTTTTTTGTTTTGTTTAATATGTAATTGTGTATCATTGTATTTTGTTGTTAGAGCGCTTAGAGACTTCGGTGGAATGCGCTTTATAAGCACCATTTTAATTTTTATATTAAAAATCAGACACTATAAACATAAGCGCTCGGTGATTTCAAGTGCGGTGTCACCAACACCAACACTGAACACCGTACTTGAAATCACCCATAAGAGTCTGATACGCTAGACTCAATCTCTACGTTTCTTATACTCTCTTAAAATCCTACTTGAGGCTTATTTTATTTTTAATATAATATATAGCAAATACAGTTAAAATAAAAAATTGTAATACCATAATATAATATATGTAAATTCTGCATGTATTAATCTCTTTGGTTTTGAGTTTATTTTAATAATGCTCTTGATTATAAATGAATAAATATAACACAACGATTGAATCCATGACTAGTTATTAGCGAGTGCTCGTGCGTGATTGGTCAGTTTGATTTAAAGCGCCCGTTTCAATTCAATGCAAAGTACATAGGCGGCATAAACAAGGGAAGATTGACGGCAGATCCACATTTTACTACAACATATTTCCTGCTCTAAGTCTAAAACTTAAGTTTAAGCTAAAAGAGTCACAATGGTGAAGGGTGTACTGAAACCTCCACAGGAGAAGAACATACAGGTTGTCGTTAGATGCAGGTAAATATCTATTATTTTGATTAATTCCCATATTTTGTTGGTAGATCTAGTGCGACAGCGACTGTGCGAGTGAATGAGATTGTGAGCGTTTTACCATTCAAGTCCCCGGTATCTACGGCGGCGCCGCTCCGGTGCATCGTGTCGACTTCGGGTGTGTTGACTAGAATAGAAATAACCGTCTGGCAGTGCACAGGCCACAGCTTGCATAAAGGCATGGCCATTGGGAATTCTTTAAATAATAAAAACTGTAATTTTACAATGTTCCCCACACAGCTAATGCCTGGTCAGTAGGGGAGAGTGGGGTTGGTTGGAACATTTTTCAGAAAAATGACTCTATAACGCAATTAAAATTGATTCAGGATTTAATAACTATATCAGTTCAAGCATACATCTGTGTGTTATAAATACAGCATATAAAATTCTAAGACTTGTTTTTATGTTATTAAAATAATCCACTTTGAAAAAGTTATCTCAGCTGTTTCAACTAACCCCATGCATGGGGTTAGTTGGAACATGACATAGGGTTAGTTGGAACATGGTGTGTGGTTACTTAAAAACTACATTGTAACTACTTACAACTGTTGTTAAATGATTTTAAAAATCAATTTAAAATTCAATATTGCATGCCCTAATGATCAACAACAATCAACAACACTCAATTAAGGATACACAGTCTTTTAGTTAGTCTGCTTGAGACCTTTTGCAGTCACTGAAGTCTGTAGGTGTCTCAAGGGGGCTACAGTGAGATTAGCTGAAAAGACGATCTAGACTTCACAGGTTATAAAGTTGTTTACTATTGTTACAAATTGTGCGCCTAACTATGTGTTTCCAAAACAATATTCCAGGTTCAGAACCTTAACCCTAATAGACCTATAGCTCACTATATCTCACTGTCGAAAATCAGAAAATTGCACCAAGTCCGACTACGTCATCAACCGGTGGCCTATATAGGTACCAAATCGCTGCCATGGCAGCGTCACAGGCCTGGCTTGCTATGGGTGATCAAGGGATTGGGGTGCGAGAGGTCCCGGGTTCGAATCCCGGGTGAACCACTCTTTTTTTCATGTAATACATTTGAAATGAGAAACGAAAACAGGGTTAGGGTTAAGGATGTACCACATTTAAGTTAGTCTCCTTTGAAGTCTGCCTAACACTCCTGCCATGATCACAGTAGGAGTCTCAAGCAGGTTGCGAAAGAGATGCGACAGATATGATCTACCCTTAAAGTTTGAAATCAAGGAATAGTAAAAAAAACTTCTAAAGGTCTACTGTTTATCACACATTTATAACCTATTTTATGTTAAGGTTCAATAAATTCATAACTATAAAGTTTATTTCAAAATAGGCCAGACCATTCCTAGAAAAATAGGCCCAACCCTAAACAATGCACATACATGTATCACTGACCTTCATTCGAGTGCAACTTCAATATGATTTTTGTAATCTTGTAAAAGTTCAGGAGATGCCCTAAAAGTGGGAATTGGAAATTTGTGCATAAAAAACTACATTTGATTTCAACATGATCTGAATTTGTGAATAGGGCCTATTTACTAGCGTAGGCCTACATTTAACACAATTATCATTATGTGGGTAGGCCTAAGCTTACTACAGCACGCTTTCATGTGAATAAAAAAAAATTGAGTTGTCCATATAATAATACTATGTTTAAATTTTTAAAAATACAGTAATATGCATTCACTTTACATTTAATTAATATGATGGGGTTGGTTGGAACATGTTCCAATAAACCCCATGCCCAATGTTTCAACTAACCCCGAGAGCACATAGCAGATGTTTAAGCTTATTGTGCAAAACATGGCATACAACTGCACACCTATTTAGCCTTATTTTGTAGCTTAGTATAAGAGCCTAACATACCCAAAATATAGCCACATGAATCTACAAACATCATAGAGATAATACAAAATTTCTTAATGTCAAAAAATTTAGTCAAAAGTTGAAAAATCAAACTTTCCTTTCTAACTCCAAGAAGACTGAGACCCATGTGCTGTAGGCAATGTGGTATGTGGGGGTTGCTTTTGCACACCACCTGATGGCAGTGTTTCTAAAAATTAATTGTTGATTTTTAGGAAAATCTCAATGTTTCAACTAACCCCGCGTTCCAACCATCCCCACTCTCCCCTACTGACAGTAGGGCACTAGGGGCGCTGGTCCGAGAATAAGGATCGTCTTCATAAACGAGGATCGTCTTCTTTAACACGGACCGATGCGTCCTCAAAAATAAGGACCGTCTGCGAAAATGTTTCATATTTTTGATCGGCGCATTGGCGATGCAAAAAACAGATTCTGCAATGATTTTCTTGATGCAATTTACATTGACTTTGTACAGAGACCTTCACATTATGAGCAATAAATCCTTGGGAAGACGGACAACCCATAAAAGTAGACGGAGAACTAGGGTTATTTTCCCCCGGGGAGTCCATTTTTGGCATCGCCAGCGGGCCGTTCTGTAACATGAAACCCCCAGAGCGCCGATGAAAAAAAACGTCCTCGAAAATGCAGACAACCCTTATTTTTGAGGACGCATTTTGTCTTCGTTTATGAGGATATCCTTGTTTATGAGGACGATCCCCATTCTCGGACCAGCGCCCCTACTGCTGGTGTGACCAAAGTTCGCCCGTGACCAAAGGCTTGAGAAGCTAAGTTCGCTATCTCGAGAAAATTGGTAAGATTTCACAAATCTGATAGGGTCTAGTCTATCACGACACTAGTCTATCACCAATGCCAATGGAAACGTAAAATTACCCATAAACTAAATTTTCTTTAAAATTAGGTGTGAAATTGTGAAAATATTGACAAAAGATCGGCAAATTTTGGAGTCTTTTGCATTCCTTCCGAAAAATTATCAACTTACCGATAAGGCCGGGTCTGCATGGTCTGGAAATCATCATTTTGAGACCAATTGTAAGTAATAAGTGGTACCGACTGATTGTATGATATCTTGCCTTGCAAATTATTAATCTAGATCTACCTTATTTTTGATGGATCACATTTTTGTAAAAATCAGCTGTAAACCCCTGTGCGTGAAGTGAGGTCTCGTTGTTTTTAAGACTTTTTTTGATGCACCGCACACGCACGGTCGGACATCAAATATTTAGATCGTGATAACTCCGAAATCCTTTGACGGTAACATTTTCTAGTTGAACAAAGTTGTCGTCCATTTGGTAATAATTGAAATTTGTGTAGAATATGAGAAATCATACATGTAGATCTAGATCGAATATCACATTTTGTAATATGTTCTAAAATGTCCGCGAATTTCAGTCACCCCTTCATATTAGTATTAGTAACCCCCTTTCTTTGCACGCACAATGATTCAATGGGGGTTGGATCTGGAAGCTGAATTAAACTGGTCGCGAAGAATTTTGCACATTTACAATGAGTTTACACGCTCTCATTGGCCGATCTGCTCGAGTGGCTTCAAATTTAAGTGAGAGAGGGACTACTTAACTTAAGCTCAACTTAAGTTAAATGGCAAAGTCAATACGTACCTGTAATAGTCTAGGTCTAGACTAACTCCAGGAAGCTCCGACGCCGATGCCAAGGCGTCGGGAGTTTCAAGAGGGCACACAGGAAAGCGATTTAAACAGCGGATTGGGCGACATTATCTCAAAATAGGCAAAGGGAGTAATTACACTTTTTACTTAGTACATGTAGGTTGCTCGACTCCTCTGGGCATCTCGCAGGCCACTTGAAATTATGATTTTAAGAAGTCTTTGATGGGGAAAAAGGGGGTGATTCTTCTTCTTCGCTATAAGTACAGGCCCCCGTCGGGTGTATTCTCGTACTGATTGTAGGTGCTGTGCAGGTGTATATATACATGTAGTGTCTCAATAAAAGGTCTACAATGAGCTATGTGCAGTTAAAAAGACATCCGTAGCTTAACGGAGCTGGATCTTGAGTACCTCTCTCTTAAAGCTTAGCAGAGAGGTACAGGTGACGGCAGCCTGCGGTAGTGAGTTCCAGAGCCTGGTGGCATCTGGAAAGAAGCTCCTTTGAAGAACTTGTGTCCGAGCATATGGCACTTTGAGTTTCTGGTCGTGGCCTCTTAGCAAAGCAGGTAGTGATGGAGTCAGAACTGTCTGGGGGATGGATATCAGCGAGTTCTTGATACAGAACATCATCGCTACCTTCGCTTTGGCTCTCCTTTCTTGCAGAGATGGCCAGTGTAGTTGGTCGAGCATGGCTGTGACACTGCTTGTTCTGCGATGGTCATTGCAAACAAAGCGTGCATATCTTCTCTGGAGTCTGGATCATCTCTAGCTTCCTGGTGTTTTTTGTTTTGTAGCATTGTTTTATTGTATTCATTCAGTACAAAATATATAACAAACAAACATACAGCTTCATTGATTTACATAACATATCAAAATATAAAGAAAATTGTACATCTCTCAAAAAATACACAGTACATAATTTTTTCAAATTAATTATACTAAACGAATATTATAAATTAAAGAGTTACCTACAGAAAGACAGACACACCAAACACCCTCACATTCTCAGACACACATACAAACTTAAATATCCCCCTCCCCCCTTCATTCCAACGCTCAACAAATCCCCCCTCCCTTCCTGAGCATTCACATCTGAGAAACAAGTCTGAGAAAGAAGTATTTGCCTGGTGTTGGCTTGGGTAAAGGGATCCCAGATGATGCTTCCATATTCTATGACTGGTCTAAGTAGGGTGAGGTAGCAGAGTACTTTGACTTTTCGTGGGCATGATCTGATGTTCCTCTGGAGGAAGGCTCGGGTGGAGTTAGCCTTCCTTGTTTTTTGGTCGATGTGGTAGTTCCAACTCAGCTTCTTGTGCAGATGAATTCCAAGATATTTCGCTGTATCTGCATGCTCCAGAGTTTGTCCATGAATGATGTAGGGTTTGATGATAGGCTTGCGTTTGTTTGACACATGGAGGACCTGGCATTTCTTCGGGTTGAACTCCATTAGCCAGTCGGCTTCCCATTGCTCCAATGAATTGATGTCTTCCTGGAGTTGTGCACTGTCAGCTTCTGACCCGATGCTGCGATAAACTAGGCAGTCATCTGCAAAGAGTCTAACAGTGGTGTCAGGAGACAGGTACTCTGGTACATGTAGGTCATTAATGAACAGCAGGAATAACACCCTACCCCGATGATTCATCCATGTTGTATCGTCGATTCAACATGGCGAAGAGAAAGTACGCATGTGCGGTAGTTACCGCACATGCATACTTTCATGGCAGCTTGGGCTCGCATCTCGCCCCGACATGGAGATCTCAGAAGAAAATGTTTCTGTTGCCCTACTAAATAAAATTAAAATCTACCTCGTGCCTAAAGTCTGCACCGTAGCACTGACTTGAAAGGTTTTCTGCCCATTATTCCAATGCAACTTCCCTTTACCCTTTCCTTGCCGGGTCCTTAACATCCCAACCTATCAGGACAGGTATGCAAGATATTGCTATTTCTATTTACATTCAATAGCCAGCCCAAAAGCATGCAATGACAAAAACCCCATAGCCTGTGTGTCTTAAATGCAAATTTATGTAATAATGCATCCTACGCTTGACTACCTCTAACTGACCTTTGAGTAGACCATTTCCCTCGCCTGGAAAAAAATCCTTTCATGACACCATAAATGTTTTGTTTTTCCAATTACAGACCTGTCAATTCAATCGAGAAAAAGCAAAATTCCTACTCAGTGCTGGATGTGAAGCCTTCTAAGAAAGAGATTTGCGTCAACACAGAAGTTGCTGAAAAGGCTTCATCAAAAATATTTAGCTTTGACAAGGTAGGAATCACAAAATGTATTTCTAAAACCAATAAATTTTACACTCATTAAACTTTTGTTTATTTTTCCTGATTCCCAGAAATTTCTTGCTGTGGAATGATTTGAATTACAATGAACATGTAGTTTTCTTAACAAGTTAAAGATTTCATTAAAACTATGAATGTTTGCAATTACATTGGTGATACATGTGTCACTTCTACTTACAGAAAATATACATTGTACAGTGTACTTTGGCAAATTACAAAAATTGCTGTTTTATTTAAAGCTGGATTTGCATTATAAAATATGAAATTCCATTTCACCAACATCTATACATATAATAATTTTATTTTTCATTTATTTTTATTATATTATTATTATTATTATTATTATTATTTATGTATTTATTTTTTATTTTTTTAATATATCAATTTTTTTTTTTTTTTTTTTTTGGGGGGGGCTACATGAGCTTCTTTAGAGCTTTCATGGCTCCCATCTCTTTTTCCACTGACATGTACTTTTGGTGGAGCAGTTGAATATAATTTTTACCGCTTCATTTCAGGTTTTTGGTCCCAAGTCACCTCAGATCGAAGTGTACAAGTCGGTAGTTGCACCAATTCTAGACGAGGTCCTCATGGGATATAACTGCACAGTGTTTGCGTAAGTCTGAAGTTTTCATTCCTTGTGCAAATTATAATATTTCCAATTTTCCATGTATCATTTCCGATCTCCAAGAACGATGACTGATTTTGTTGTAGGGTGGTTGTACATGCCATGTATAGTTTGTTTGTAGGTATATCATCTGTTTTGAGCCAGAGGGGCATCAACTCTTCAGCATTTTACACACAATTACAATTAGCTCCCTTCTTGATCCAAACATATATGTTGAATCTTCATTAAACAGAAAACAGATGAGAATTTCTCCATGCTTAAATGCTAACCAAACTTGTCACTTTGTTGTCAGATTTTGTTTCTCCAATAATTTTCCAATAAATCCTCAGTTTGGAACCAGGAAAGCATGAACTCGTGCACATTTACATAGAGTTACTGGCAATGCCCTTCTGTTGCTTGAAAGATTGAAATATGAATCATTTATCAATTTTTTTGCTTTTTTAGCTATGGTCAAACTGGAACAGGCAAGACTTTTACCATGGAAGGAGAAAGAACACCCGACCCAGATTTGTCTTGGGAACAGGTAGGCCTATAGACTATAACATTTGTCATCATCATAATATTTCTTGATGCTGTACCGTACTAATTTTCCTACTTTTTGTTCTTCTTTCTATTTCAATTTTTTTTTTACAGTGTGCACTAAATCGGTGATCTATGAAGTTATCATCTCATTTCTCATCAATTATAATGACATGTTACACATTCAATAATAAATTACTATTAAAAATGAAGTATCAATATCTCAGTATTTACTCAGACTGCTAGCATATATATGCATCAAATTATTTTCTTTAAAGTGCACCCATTTCTAGCAATAGCATTATCCATTATGATGCACCAATAACTACCAGTTTTCCATTTGAGAAAATAGAAGGACAAGTAATGTATTCCAATCTCTCACATTGTAGGACCCGCTGGCTGGCATCATCCCTAGGGCCATGCACCAGATCTTTGAGAAGATGGTTGGCACCGATGTCGAGTTCTCTGTGAGAGTGTCCTATCTTGAGCTGTACAACGAGGAGCTCTTTGATCTGCTCTCCTCTCAGGAGGACACCCAGAGGCTCAGAATCTTTGAGGATTCTGCCAGGAAGGTAAGAAGACAAAGGTCAGAGGTCATAGAGGGGGAGGGGGGGGGGGGGGTCATATATGTTGAGTTCTCTGTGAGAGTGTCCTATCTTGAGCTGTACAACGAGGAGCTCTTTGATCTGCTCTCCTCTCAGGAGGACACCCAGAGGCTCAGAATCTTTGAGGATTCTGCCAGGAAGGTAAGAAGACAAAGGTTAGAGGTCATGGAGGGGGCTCATACAACTATTAAATATCACAGGAAACATCTTGTTACAGTCAGTAATAAATGTAATTTTTATGTGCAGTACATGTGACTGTTTAATCGCGAAATTGGTTTGATTTCTAATAATTTTTGTGATTTAAAAAAAACATAACAGCATACGCTAATTCTGATGCACATGTACTACCGGTACACAATCAACCTAATTCCCGATTGCTTCCAGACAGTTTCGTTCAAAGCGAAATCACATGACCTATACTCGATTTTACCTTTAACACTCATTTGATGACACATTTAACCCGAAATAATTTTTTTATTTCCAGGGCTCTGTTGTGATTCAAGGGCTTGAGGAGGTGACGGTGCACAACAAGAACGAGGTGTACGCCATTCTTGAGAAGGGCGCGGCTAAGAGACAGACAGCTGCAACACTCATGAATGCACACTCCAGGTTAGTACAAGAGCCAGATTGAAAAGAAATGTTGACCAACTTATTACCAGGAACTTTAATACATCAAACGTTCACATATGCTGCAATCAAGTGGTTAAAATTCACGTTGGATGTTGCAAAGTTATTGAACCACAACTGCCTCATCTCGATTCACAAAAGTTCTTGCTGTGAAGATGGCTGTTGCATTTACAATTCGGGAAAGACTCAGATTTAATGGTAAAATTTATATGACTTTTGGCAGCTGTGAACGGTGTCCGCAAAATAGCCTTAATATTTACAGCTTGTGCAGTGAAGCATAGCATCTACCCTTACGGTCAACACATGCACATTGCATGTCAGGCTACCATAATAGCAAGGTGATACTTGCCAGTATTTGCAGATATGAACAGTGCTAATGAAAGCTTCGATTTATTCGGTGAGGATCGCATTTGTAGATATCCTTGTAAAAGCAACTCATGTCAACATTTTTTTAAACGTCTGTTTTTTTTCATCAATCTTTTAGTCGTTCTCACTCGGTCTTCTCCGTGACCATTCACATCAAAGAGAATTCTATCGAGGGAGATGAACTATTAAAGACAGGCAAACTCAACTTGGTGGATCTGGCCGGGAGTGAGAACATTGGACGCTCAGGGGCAGTCGATAAACGGGCAAGAGAGGCCGGTACGTAATAAACCACAATTTCAAATGTCTTGCCATGATATTGTTGGATGGTCAATGTTTTTGTCATCAAGCACATGGCATTTGCTCATGGCCTTTATTTCATCTCTGAATTGTTATGGTTATCGACTGACGGTTAGTTTAGTTGGTGAGTCAAAGATTGAAGTCAGAAATGTTGTGTTTCTATGAGGATGTTACAATGTTAATTAAGTCAGGAAATCACCATCTGTGAATATCTTTAAAGGTACTATGTCCCATTTGCAGGCCCCAAAAAATGAAAAAGTTAAATTCCGACTGCATTTGAAAGATAATACTAATTTAGAACTTCCCTAAAAAAGGTGGGGCTTGAAAATGTCTTCAAGTGGGAAAATAACGACTATTAGTTGTCAAATCGACTTTAGGGATATAGAGCCCCAAAGTAATAGTCTTGATTTTCAGACAATTGTACCGAATGGTCATACGTTTTATGCTGCGCAAAGATTCAATCATTTTAATCTTGGCCATCACAAGAAGTGGGTTATTGATGTAGACAAATGCTCATGTACCCTTTACAACTCTTTTCATGTATGTTATTACCAAAGAAGAAAAAAAGCCAGCCAGTCACTCAATAGTGTCTGACAGTGAAGTCTAGCAAGTAAACGGGTTTCCTTGCATAATTTGAATATGAGGACACTGCTAACGTTTAAATTTCACAGATAGGACATACACGACATATTCATAATTCCTGCAAAGTTCTACAGAATTTGAGGTTGGCTGCAAAAGGGACATAGTACCTTTAAATAAAAACTGAAAGCACATCTTTTCAATTAACTGTAAATCTAAGCATATCAGGAGCTCTCGTAACGCAGTAGGATGTATACTTAAATGTTGGATAGTTTCTGCGCTCTATAAATGTATTATTATTATTATTATTATTATTCAATAGTTGTATCTTGTGTTTTTCTCTGTAGGTAACATCAATCAAAGCTTGTTGACACTGGGACGAGTCATTACAGCGCTCGTTGAGCATGCCCCTCATGTGCCATACAGGTATGATCATAGTCACTCAAGATATTGTGTTCTCATAAAGCTGAGGATGGAAGAATTAGATCAACAATTATGATAAGGCCTGACAAAAAATGATGTTGTATTACCCTTTAGGGGCCAAAACATGGGTCGGTCGGTCAGAAATCTCTTTTAAAAAAAAAAACTTTTTAAATTATTTTTTACTCCCTCTTTGGGCTGATATTTCTCAGTTGTGAATGCTTTAATACATATTTTTTTAAAGCCGACCGTAGATTTCAAGATTTTTGGGTCGGTCGGCATACAACATGTATTTTTTTAAGGCCTAATGTCAGCTTGTATTGCTCATATTGCCACTACTTCTATCTGCAGTGAGAATTTAGCAGTTGAGAGGCTAGGCCACCTTGGTCAGTCAGATGAGCACCAAAACCAAAATGAAATTAAAATTTAAAATTTAAAAATTCAATTAGAAACAGATTTATTAATGACTAGATAATAATTGATAGAATAAATCAATAAAATATATTCTACATTGTCCTTCCACCCTATTACTTCAAAGAATATAAAAGATTTTACTTGACGGGCTCTTGGTCTATACTGTATGATTCATCTCCGTTTTCTTCTACCTTACTCCTCTGTTCAGAGAGAGTAAGCTAACTCGTCTTCTCCAGGACTCCCTTGGTGGTCGGACCAAGACCTCCATCATAGCCACCGTCTCACCAGCTTCCATCAATGTCGAGGTTTGTAAACCCCCCCCCCCCCCCTAGGGAAAAAATGAATAAAAACATTTCGGGGGCTACTTTTCAAGCTTGCTTGCATGAAAATAACACTCTTTAATTTGTTTTGCATTGAACTCTAAGCACATTTTTGGGGCTCTTTTTTTAATTTCGGGGGCTCTTTTGGGCATTTCATGGGCTAATTTGCCGCAAGCCCCCGTATATTTTTTTCCTTGCCCCCCCCCCCCCCAATAAACTTGATTTGTTACAGTAAGCATTCTGAAGCCCTATTCAGACTTGAGTGTATATAAAAGATATAAAGAGGCAGAATAAAGTGATGGTATTTGTAGACAGGTTTCTTTAGTAAATGTTTCAATGAGAAACCATTTTCAAGGGAAACAGAAAAAAGTGGTCTTTGTAGACAGGTGGTCACCAAAGCAGGTTTGACTGTGTACTGAATCTTATCACTAAGTCAGGGGCCATTGTTTCATGGGGCTTTGTTTATTTATTAATTCTACTAATTATTAGTATTTGCAGTTTACTCCCACAACATTCCCCCATGTCATTTGCTTACATTTATTCATTTCTTTATTTGTAAATGGTTTACCCCATGTCTAACTGGGCCATGAAACCATGTTACGTATGCAGTGGTTATACACTGAAATTGCAAACTCAAAAACGGTTTACCATAAAAAGTTATAGGCAGTGAATAAGTATGTTTTTTAAGTTCACATATAAACTGGTATAAATTTGAACCTTCTGTAAAGTCTCATATTACTTAGAATTTGATTTGTTTGAATCAAATTTGGATTCTTTACTTTATTTCACATGATAAAGATGACTTTCCAACTTATGGCCCACTGAGCATTTCAAATCATCTAAACTTTTAATTCACCTGTCGCTGTGTTTGTGTTTCTTCATGCAGGAAACCTTGAGTACATTGGATTACGCACACAGGGCCAAGCACATTACAAACAGACCAGAGATAAACCAGAAGCTCACCAAGAAAGCTCTTCTCAAGGTAGGCATAGACTGACCTGCACGCTTGTAATTATGATGTCATTCAAAAGCAAACGGCAGACTCCATGACTGCTATAGTTTATATTTATATATTGACCTGTTCTAGAAACCAAATAATTCATGTTTTGCTTGTGCATTAGTGGTATGCTGCACTTAATTTACAATGAGCCAGATAATAAACTTGACAACTCGTTTGTTTGTTTTTGTTTTATTTCCAATTTTTCATATCAATACAAAGAAACATCATTATAAATAAATATAATGAATGACATGTAAGTTTGACAAAATAAGTTTCTAGATAAAATACAAGTAAGTTTCTTTAATACAATGTCTCGTTTATTATCCAATTGTGACTCAACCTTAATGCAGTGCATATTCACTATTGCACTATCAAACAGGAATCATTTGTGTGACATCTTTTCATGTTATATGCATATATGTATTATGTTCATAGCCTTGCCAGAGCTCATAGCAGACCAAATGTGAAGTAAATTAATATCTATATAACTCCTTAATACTTGGTAACGTACGGTACAAGACATTCAATGATAAAATACCATGGACTCGCCCAATAGTAATGTTCATTTTGATAATAATCAGTAGCAGTATTACTGTTATAGATGTTTTATACAATCAATAACAGCAATGTTCATGTATATGTCAGAAGTATTGATATACATCAGCAGTATTATAAGCATTTGACATGTATCTATTTTTTGTATCTATTTTTCTCAATGTAGGAGTACACAGAGGAGATTGAGAAGCTAAGAAAAGATCTGTTTGCTACAAGAGAAAAGAATGGCATCTACCTATCTGAGGAGCATTACAAGTCAGTGTTTAACAACTCTTGGCATTTTGATTAGTTAGATTTGATTTATTTCCTCTCTTTTCTGTGTAGAATAGATGTTGAATTATCTTCTAGTAAATATTCAATGTATTGCTTTAAAGGTTGTGCAAGTTTCTCTGGAAGCAAAAGGGATACTAAAATACTACTGGTTGCATATAATTATGTTCGAGGTCTCCCATTGTTTCATATGTTTCTATGGATTCTATCATAATAATATAATATAACTTTTGTACAAAGCAGTTTACCGGATACATTGTAACCAACCAAAGCACTTTACAGTATTGTTCGCCCAGTGACTGGATTATATTACAATTCTGCACTTTACAGTGCACACTCTCCACTCCCTGGGGCAGCATTCCAGCAAGTCACTCTTTTATGGGCAAGCACACCCTAATCCACTCACATTGATTTGTGCATCCTACCTGTCTAGGTAGAGCGGAGCAATGTAGATAAATTGCCTTGTTTAAACACATAAATGCCATGACGAACATACAACCTTTTAATAGATTAGACTGCTGGACTATGGCACTCTTCAGTATATTATTTCCAGTTAAATTAAGTGTAAATATCTGTATTAAACGTCAAATCAAAGTTATCGCTCCACCTATCTTATGCCTTTCACACATTAGTCCCTTAATAAAGTGGTTAATTGATGAAATATAATCACAAGTCAATGACCATCTTTGTAATATAATGTATCATTTGTGTAGGAATATGGAGGTTTCTATCGCCTGTCAGAGAGCACAGATCAAAGAGATGGAAGAGAACATTGAAAGTCTGACTACACAGATGCAGAAGGTAAAAGGAATAGGATGCTCTTGACGATCTGGAATAAGAGAAGAAATGAATGATATATACACAATATACCTAGCATTGATCCAGGGTTAACATCTTCAATGACTCTCTGTAGCAGCTTTATATTAAAGGGATGGTTGAGTTCTGTTGCAGAGGGCGCTACAAAATATTTTTTTGTGTGAGATAATGAAAAACTGAGTAGCAAATTTAGGTTCTAAAAGGGCACTAGAAATGTCATAGATAAGAATAAGAACAATAGCCATGCACTTTGAAGGCATTTGCGATCTAAAAACAGAACTCAACTATCCCTTTAAACTAATTTAATAATGTAACAAATTACTTTTTGGAAATAAATCATAAATGTTCAAAAATAGTTCGAAGATATATCAGTGCTTAAAACAGATGTAAGAAAGTTTGAGGCAAAATTATTATTGTGTAGTGTGGTGAATGAGAAAGTTTACCTCTTTTTTCATGTACAACACTTTCTTTATGACCATCCTATTTATCGTCTAATCATTCTAATTTCTAAAATCTTGCAGGTAACCGAGCTGTTTGAGTTCACTCAGAAAGAACTTGAAGAGAGAACGGAAGAACTGGAGGTAACCACCAAGAATCTGGAAGAAACCACTGAAACCCTTCACGTAACAGAAAAGGTATATTATGATGAGAAACTCTTGACAAACTCTTGATTCTTATGTCATAAAAGATAATCTTGTGTTCTTGTAGTACATTTGCATACCAAGCAAAAACCGGCTCTGAATTTATCTAATAAATCAGCGAAATACATAATGGTGTTATCAGAAACAGAGGGTATTAGTTCAAATATCTCGCCTAATGTCAATGTCATTCGTACTTGTTCCATGGTGCCAATTTCACCCCCTTCTCACGCGTTTCAAGTTGAAGTCGTGTACCAACTAGACAAATTCGTGTTGATTTACTGCCTTGATGATGAAGTGTGTACGCAGCGCTGTGCCTTCAGATGCGGCGGTAGATCGGTACGGATCGTAAATTCTGGACGGTTCTCCGGGTTACGTATGGTGGCTGTTGTCGAAGGCCTGCAGTACTGCGTCGCGGTCAACATGGGCGCGAATCTTACGATGATCGGGTCGGGGGTCTGCCGGGTAGGTTGCTTACGGGTAGACGGTGAGCATTCACAAGGAGGCATCGCTGTTACCGCTTCCTGGTCAAAACCAAGAGATTCGATAGAGCTGTGTATTAGACGTTCGGCATCCCACAGAGTTTTTGCGCCTCCTGCTTGTGCCTTCAAGTTGCATAAGTAGAACAGAAGATTATCCTATAAAATGCAGTCAAATATTCCCACATTATACCTTTCAGCTATGTTGTACCTTTATGTTGTTTATGCATGCCAAACACTCCATTGCTACTATGCTGCAGTCCTCTTCCTTTCTCTTTCTCCAAGCTCTCTACCATCTTCTCCTCCTTGCCTTTCTTTCTTCCTTTCTTATATTATAATGTATATTGTGTATTTGTGCATTCGGGCGTACCCATGACAAGCTATGCTTACTGGGATTCGCACCGCCTTTCTTGTAGTTCTTAAATTAATTTCATGTTCCTAGGTATAAATTGTATTGTTTGAACAGATGTCGTATATGTTGTCAAATTGAATGGAAGAAAATAAATGTTAATTTGATTTTGATCATGTTGGAATGGACTTCATTATATAAGGATTTTACCAATGAGATATCTTTTGTTTCTATTCTGTTTCCTGAAGGATTTGAGGGTGACAACGCAGGATCGCGATGAACAGTGCCATCTAGTGTCAGAGCACGTCAAAACAGAAACACAACTCATGACGGAAGCCACACAGGTACAGAACATCTCAGTCACGTTGTCTCTTTGAAGTTTGAAGTTTTATTTATTCCACATTTTACATAAAAACAGTTTATCTCCTTTAATTTTTTTTTTTTGTACAGGCGTATACAGGTGTATTATTATAAGAGTAGATTTCACACAAGAAAAAACAAACAAAAAAAAAAAATATTTCAAATCAAATATAATGTACAGAAAATAAGTACGAAATTTGTAGATAAAACAGGCAAGGTAGAACAATGTAAAATGCGAGGAGCCTAAATAAAAAGCATAGCTTGTATGTGAATAGGCTCCCGTACTGAGTAACACAATATAATAGGTCTGAATTTAAAAGGTATTATAGGAGGCGAAAACAATTTTTGAATTGCAAGTTCATGGAGATAAGATTACTGTATCCTGGAGCCAGAAGGGCATCATCTCATATTATCAAGCAATAATATCTTTGCTGACAAATTTGTATTTCTTGTAACTTGATTTTCCGAGTTGCATCCAGGTCTGTGTATAAATAGGTATAATGTGTGTCAAAACCTACATAAGAATTTGAACGTGTGATTTTTCTTTTGCATTTATTCAATCTTTGCCAGTAACAGCATTCAATTGTGTTGAACATGTGCTCTTCTTACACATGAGGGATAATTGCTTGAGTGTATATGTGTATTGAAAATCTACTCACATATTGCTTGTACCTGTAGTGTAACTAAACAGTTAACATGCAGTATCTCTCAACAACATGTAGTATTTGAACCGGTACTTTAATCTCTTATACCAGCAGGAAACTCAATCATAGAGCAAATTAATATTTTGTCCTCTGTAATCAGATTTATTGTTGTTGTTTGTCAGCTGCTCTCTACTGCGGACAGCAGTGTGACTGACGTAGGAGGGCTCCACGCCAAGCTGGACAGGAAGAGAACGGTGGAAGCACACAACAAGTCAGCCCAGGAGGTGTTTGCAGAGAGCTTCCACAGCTATACCTCGGACATCAAGAGCTCCCTCTCCAGGCTGAGGGAAGAGCAGCAGGGAAAATGCACTTCAATGCAGCAGCAGTTTGGTAGGTGCTCAACCTTGTTATCATACTTCAAATTTCCTGTTGTCTTCATTTATCTGTGTGATTAGAGCAAAAAAAGGATGAGACAATACTTGGGTGATCACTGATCAACCGCATGATGAAATCTTAATTTCCTGGTTAATTGTTAGCTTTAGGCTGTCTGGCTGTTTAAGAGATTATAACATACTGGTAATTTTTGCTTGAAGGGGAAGTCCACTGTGAAAATAAGATTGTTTTGTATTTGATCATTTACACTTAAAAATTCATAACTTTCTTCTCTATCAAATTTTCCTGAAGCTTTCCTGTTTGTGTCATTTCTATGTTTTTGTTTTAACCAACTTGATGCAAGAGTGAATTTCCTTAAACACTTCACATGAGAATTACACTTATCAAGCAATGTTGCATTTCTTCAAACAGAGTTCATGATCAGCAAACGAACCAAAGAAGCCGGTGACCTCCGAGCTTCCCTATCAGATATGGTGACCTCGGTCAAAGGTCATTCAGCGGGCATGATGGAAGAGAGTCAAAGAAAGAGAGAGGAGTGGGAGAAATGGTCCAATGATGCCTGTGCTGAGCATTCAAAATTCAAGGTAAGCATGTAATCTAATTTTGTGAACCTTAACGATATGCGCCATTTATTGTATCATGACACATATATGTTTAGGCAACAATTGGTCAATGTGCAACACCAACCAAAATCCTAAGTTCAGCCCTAGATTCAACACTATGCAAAACTAACCCTAAATCTTACCTAAAACACAATTGCAACTGTAGTCATTACCCCTTATCATCTTTTTAAGTTTCTTCTTTTCAGGAAGAAGACAATCTTTAGTAGAATAAAGCTAGAACTATAAAAGCTTTGTCAATGATACAGGCAAAGTCGCTTTAGTGACTGCCTGTCTACAAAGACCACATTTTGGTTTCCCTCAAAAATCGTTTCTCATTGAAACATGAACATGTACGAAGGAACCTGTCGGTTTGACTGTACCTTTTAATGGTGAGAGCTTCAAAAATCTTTACATGCAATGGGTAACTGACAGGGTAGTTTCAAAGTAGTTTCAGGGTATATACATTTTCCAGTGTTTATTCCTTAAACAGCCAGGATCAAAGTTTTCAGAGTTTGTTCCTTTTTGCGTTTTTCCTCCTACCGCCCTACTTGTATGATTTCTGAATGCAACGTTCAATCTTTAGTTGCTAATCGCTAAAGAATGCATGAATCATTACTATTTCATGACTTCTTCAGTTTTCATATTGGGAGTGATTAAAGTTCTTACCATACTGATTCAACTCTCTCTCTCTCTCCTCTCTCTTTTTCTCTCTCTCTCTCTCTCTCTCTTTCTCTTTCTCTCTCTCTCTTTCCAGGAGGATGTGATTGATAGTATGAATGATTTCCATAGCAACCGTTTCCTGACTGCAATGAACATGCTCGCAGAGAAGCTGTCATCTTTGACCGAGTCACTCAATGAATGTCGCAGAGACATCAAGACACAGGTAAAATCATCTGCAAAAATGTTTGACTTTTCTTCATCGTTTTATATTCTGAAATGACAGTACAGCTTGCAATCTAATGATTTTTTAATTGCATCTTATTATTGATTAATGCTCAAGATATGAATATTACAATTACCATGCAGAATCTAGTCTATGTGCATTTCGCAGGAAATCCTGTTTGCATGCGTTCTCTCTTTCTCTCTCACTCAGTTTTCTTCCGTTCTTCCTTTCCCTCTCTCTTTTTGTCTCTGAATGTCTACCTCCCTTTCCTCCCTTTTCACTTCCTGCTTTCTATCAGTCTTCTTCCCTCTCCTCCCCCACCCCTCTCTCTCTCTCTCTCTCTCTCTCTATCTCTCTCTCTTTCCACTCTCTTTGTTGTGTACACTTAGACCAGTGTGCATGTGTGTAGGAATTTGATGGTTTCATCCTCCTTTCATGCACCTTATCTCATAGATCAACAGCCAATCTGAGACTGTACAGTCATGCATTGAGAAACAGCTAGACCAAGTCAATGTCATGACAACGACAGTGGAAAAGTTCTCTGACCATCAGAGGAGTAAGATATCGGATCTTTCTGGTCAACTGGACATGCTCAAGGATCAGGAGAGACACCGCAATCAAGTAAGCTATACTGAGCAGTCACATTTAGCTGCATTTTTGTTGTTATTCTTTGTTGGTTTGTTTTTAAAGGAAATTTATGACCCATTATTGCAAATTTGTCTTGGTGAAAGCTGTAAAATTAGAGAAACTAGTGAGTGAAAGTTTTAGGGAAATCAAAATTACTCCTGGTATAAAAATATCCCATCCGCAAGTCTGTAATGTAGTGTGATGTAATACTTTGAGGGGTTGTAGATTTGTTTTATAATCAGATTTACTCAAAATATCATTTTCAATTCATCATTTTTAAGGTGGCTTAAATATGTGTTTGAGGCCATGTTACCATCTTTTACCATACATCAGTAAACCAACATAGCTCCATTTAATATTCATTTAAAAAATGCATTGGTGATGATCTAGGCTTTGTGCTTCATGGGGGCTCCTGCAATATCTTCTGGATACTGTAATCCCAAATTTGCTCCAGTCTTTGTTTCATCAAAGATTTAGGGTTAGGGTTGTGATTGAGTTTTAGGTTTTATTTATTGTTAGGGTTAGGACCCAGAGTTTAATATTGAGCAAATGTTGATGGAGCATGGTTTGTGAAAATCTTCTTCTGGCAACGACATCATAACATGCATGTCCAGTGTGATTTTTAAATCTCTGTACATTGTTTCCTCCAGGACATGATGAAGTCTATGCAAGGCCTGTTTGCTCAGAGGGAGGAGAGCTTTGCTTCAGAGACTACCAAGGTAAACATACAACAACGTTGCCATTACCTTGTTTCTTCAAATCATGCTGGCAAGTTTGCGCGGAGGTTATATAATACTTTCAAGTGCTCAAAATAAGCAGTTGCTCTGGTGCTAGCGATTACCGACAAATCCTGCTGGGCGATCTTATAGTCCTACTCTTGTTGCCCTGGTGTAGATGACCACCAAAGTTGAATTTGATCTAGGTTGACCAACCCAAATAATAAGAACCTTCCATCATTTTCATTTACTACTAAGTATCTTGCAAAATCGCAGTTTGTTGTTTGTCCTGCTTGAACATGTATCTTATATTGAAGCACAGAAATGTTTGAAAATCTATTTTCTCTGCTTGTGTGTTTTCATTCCATTCAGCTCCAAGAACAATTAGGAGAGGCGTCAACAGACACAGAAAGAGTAAAGACCAGCATACTAAGGTAAGCAAGATCATAGTACCATTAATATGCATTCTTTTGAAAAGGATAAGCAGGCACACCTTCACACAGCATATTAGAAATATATCTGGAAGTCCATAGTTCCTATATGTAGTAAAAGAGTTTTTCTGCCTTTTTCTTTTGCTCCTTCTTCTGCTCTCTAGTTGATTTTTGGGGTTCTACCAGTACTTTTCCAACCCAACATTTTGGCTGTATCCAGTTGTTCTCCTGTATGCTCTCATGATTTATTTGATTGTTTATCTATCTCCAGTCAAGAAACTTCTGTACAGGAGTCCTGTGAATCCTTTAGGAATGTACACAGAGAATCAAGTGAGAGGCTCATTTCAAGTGCAGACCGTCATCATGAAAAGGTTGGTATGAAGCAGCTCATCAGAGAAATTATTATTGTCTTAAATACACCAGTGAACATGATTTTAGAGTGAAATAAGTCATGGTTGGGCACTGAAATTAACCGTTAGTAGAATGCTATATGTAAACATTATTGTAATAAATGGTGATCTGACATAGGCTCTGATGACAATGCTCTTGTAAACTGGGCTAAATCTCTTGGAAGATATAGGATTGGGGTTCGGTATGTAATATTAGGTGTAGGGTCCAAGTTAAGAATTCAGTTAGTGTTACAATATGAACATAGAGCAATTGTCACTCGAGCACATATTGTAAAATTGTTGTAATAGGTAAATGCATGTTGCATACAGTACCCAGTAAATTTTAATCAGATGATCAGAAATGAAATTCTTATTGCAGTTTAATTGACATTTTTTATATAATTCTTCACATTGAAGCATTTATTTCTTCCAAAATATCTACACATGTATTTACAGACTGTTGCTGTCAATTTGCATCTGAGAAATGAAATACAAGAGAATTTACAGCATGCTTTTGTAACAGTTTAATTCACTTGGATAATTCTCTACATTTGAAGCTTCTCACATACTATCCATGCACGTACTGCTACACTAAATTTGAATCTAAAAAAACAAAATTTAAGAGTGTTTGCAGCATTATTTGTAGTGCATTTTAATTCACTGCATGATCTGTAGTTCTTTACATTAAAGCAATTTTCTGTTTCAACTCATCTTTTTACAGACTGTTGCTCAAGTTGAAGACATCAGGCAGCACAACACCTCCTTGGAGGAATCGGTGACCTCACACACAAACACACAGATAGACAGACAGACGCAGCACATGGAGCAGGTCTGTGAAAATGTCAAAGGTCACATGGAACAGATCTCGCAGCATGTCACCAAGCAGAAAGCTGACAAAGAGGTTAGCTTTTTTGATTTTCTGTATTTCTCGCCAATTTATTTGATATCATGAAATGATAGCTATATGTATTTTAATTTTATGTGGTTTAAAGTTTCCTTTTCTTTCTAATTTCAAGGACAAGGATTTTTTAAGATGATAGCTGATTGTCTTTAATGAAATGACAACTTCTGATGCATTGGTTTAATAATAATATCGAATATTTAATGAGCAGTTGTAATTGAGCCATAATCTTAATCTACTCTAGTATTTAAAGTAGGCATGTTGTCTTTTCTCTAGTATGACAAAACATACCTAATAATCAGAGAGTGGCTAATTAAAAGGCAAGATATTTGGCTGCTATGGTACAAATCTCCCTGAGGTTATTGTCAACACTTTATTTTGAAACATAGAGAAAATATATTTGCATGTTCACTGTTGTTCGACTAAAAATGTGATGTTTGCATCTTCGTGGTTGCACATATATTGCAACAGATCACACAAGCGTAAGATTGTTTTTTATTTTTCATTTAAAATAGGCAATGACCATTATTGCATCAGATCACACAATCATAAGATTGTTTTTTTATTTTTCATTTAAAATAGGCAATAACCATTATAGCAACAGATCACACAATCATAAGATTTGTTTTTTTTATTTTTCATTTAAAATAGGCAATGACCATTATTGCATCAGATCACACAATCATAAGATTTTTTTTAATTTTTCATTTAAAATAGGCAATAACCATTATAGCAACAGATCACACAATCATAAGATCTGTTTTTTGTATTTTTCATTTAAAATAGGCAATGACCATTATTGCATCAGATCACACAATCATAAGATTTTTTTTAATTTTTCATTTAAAATAGGCAATGACCATTATAGCAACAGATCACACAATCATAAGATTTTTTTTTTTCCCATTGAAAATAGGCAATGACCATTGAGCATGAGGCATCAGATGAGACGCTAAGCACCACCGTGGATAAACAACTGACCGAGATGACCACCACGGTCACTGAGTGGACAGAGGATAGCAAGGCTCGGTCAGAGGACATGACCAGCTGGACGGCAGAGATGGAGGAATCGGTGGAGAGTGGACTAAAGAGAGTGGAGGGATTCCTGAAACAGGACTTGAAGGAGGATGTCCCAACAGGTTAGTTTGTTTCCATTGCGATGTTGTTATTATCTTCTTCTTCTTCTTCTTCAAGATAATCTGCCTCCTTCAATACTGAAGATTCTTGCAGATGCTGTATACTCGGCCTGATTGGGGTGTGCAGGTGAACCATTACACCGGGGTTTCCCCCTACTCTTATACAAATAGTGCAATGGGTTCTTAATGTGCTAGGGTGGTGACTCTCCTGCACACAGGGCCTCCATTTAAGGTCCTATCCGAGGGACGGAGTGTTTTCCACTTAACAAAGCCTGCGTCTATGAACAGGGGAGGGGCACGTTAACACACAACGCAGGCTTCAATCATCCGTCTGGGTGGGAGTAGAACCCGGGATCTTTGGTTCGACAGGCAGACGCTTTACCGACTGAGCCAACTCGCCTCCTGGAATAGCTTGAATAGTTGTGTGGAGAGATTCTGTGTTTGTGTGTGTGTGTGGCCAATATCAGATATGATGTCACACATGTCTTAACCCTATCTTAACTGGGCTATTTCAGACCAGGTTTTTACTGGGGGGGGGGGGGGTCAATTTGACCCCCCCCCCCCCCTAAGATCTCGGCCGTTTCACAGCCGATCGCCGCGAAAATTTGCATGCATGTCAAGTGAAGTGTATAGAATACTATGGTAATTTCAAATTTTTGAAAAAATCACTCATTTGCATATTTATGGTAATTTATGCAAATAAGGTCATACAATTCACATTTCTGCCCATAAACATAGATTATTCATATTTAAGTATTCTTTTTCACTACATATATTTATTAGACCATTTGGAATAATAATATAACACAACAAATTGGAAGAGCTAGGTTATTCCTTATGTTATCTCTTGTGTTTTTATAATTTCTTATGTATTTCATTGTTTTTTTAACTTATGAATTTTATTGTTTTTGTTGTTTTATTTCATTTATAACTACAATTCAATTATTTTGACCCCAAAACAAACATCTAAACTTTAAACAAGACTGAATAACCAATGTTTTATCTATTTTTAGGAAAAATGACTTTTACATATGTTTTGTACACAAATCACGAAAATGAGCGATTTTCGGGCTGACATGCAAAGACAAAAGGTCACGTGACCTTGTAACCGTAGGTCCGATTTTCGAAAAAATTGTTTTAAAAGATGCGTAAGACTCGAAAGTAAAAAGTCATGAAAGGAAAATGTTATATCTGCCGCGGTTTCGGAGAAGTCGCGAAATTTCTACAGGGGGGGGGGGTCAAATTGACCCCCCCCCCCAGTTAACATAGGGTTAATGCACAGACCTCCAGTTGTTTAGGTCATAGCTGGTTGAGAGAAACAATTATGCCACTGGAAGTCACATCTGATTGGTCAATCACTTCATGAAGCTCTAAACAGTCCCCTCCCATTGAGATTGTACATGGGAGGGAACTATTTAGCACTCCATGATTTAACCAATGACCGTGCATGTGTACTATCTATCTCAATACGCTATGCTCAGATGATGGTGGGGATGCCCTTACATACCACCACCATCAGTTTCAGCGAGGCCCTAAACAGACCTGCCAACCAGTACCATTAAGTCGCATTTCGTACAATTTTTAGAAGCAAATACGACAGTACGATTTTCCTCAATAAAATACGATTTTCCAAAAACAAAAACAAAAACGTTTTTTTTAATTTTTTTTAAAATATTTTTTTTAAATTGTCATTTTGTGTGTGTTTGTGCCATTATCAATGGCAAAATGCCCATTCTGTCCTGTAAAGTATCCTACAAGCATCTCACATCGGCAATTTGGGGATGTTCATTGGTTCATCGAACACACCAGTCGTGACGAAATCATGCCTATTCAACCAATGATCCATAACAAATTTCTTCCTGTATGTAAGAACTGTAAGAGGCATTGATCCTCGTAACAGTCTGTGTCTATTTTTAAGAATACAACTTTTGTCAGTAAAATACAACTTTGGGGATTAAAGAATACAGTTTTTGAACTCGAGAGGTTGGCAGGTCTGCCTAAAGACCATAGGAAAATACATTTACAGCAAAGCTGAATTTCCTACTGATTCTGGCAAGGCAGGAGTGTAAGGCATAAACAAGCCAAAACGGACATTGAAAAAATTCTCATGCTCGCACCATCAGTCAGTTACTTTATAATAAGGCAATTGTGGAAAGATAGTATGTTTCTAACTTATTAAACAATTCTAACCGAGGCTAATTTGTAATTGAGTTGTTCCTGTTTCCAGAATATCAGAAGCATAATTTTCCTTTTTTTGGTTGCTTTTTGCCTTGTTTATCTACAACTTTATAAGTTGATATGAAGGAAATCCCTTAGTTAAAAATAGGGGTAATACCACACTAGAATGAAAAAAATGCAGTTTGATATTTTTTGAAAGCGATTTTTCCACCAAGTTGTTGCATTCATGAACGTCATTTCATCACTATGCACATACAGGTACTACACCCCAGCGCAAGCACTTCTCCTATCCTCGTGACCTGACCAGCACAGAGCCTCATGGCATCATACTCAACAGGTTCCGTCAAGAATGCGAGCTGAACCAAGCAGCCGATATGCCTCTTCCTGATGACAGTATTGCAAGCGAGGTGAGCATGTTGAAGTGAGAGGTTGTGATTGAAATGTAGCCTTCTTGGAGCATTTTGTATGTAATGCCTGAATGCAGTATTAAATTCTATTGTTAAAGTCTTGTGAAAAGTATTACATTCAGTAAAAAAAATTACTGCATGAGCGTGTATTAGGTTTTAATGAAAACTGGTATGCAATTTTTTTCTTTCAAACCACAGTGATGTTTAGAATCTTTTGTGGTAAATATCTTTATATCTCCCCCCCCCCATCCCCCCAAAAAAAGTAAGATAATATTGCAAAATGAGATAAAGACAAGGAAAGTAAATGCCAGTTTTAAATCTTGAAGCTTTGCAATCTTTCTCATTGCATAATTATTTCAATTAGCCCTCTTCACCACATACAACATCTTGCTTTCATGCATAGGTTTTTTCACTTTAAATTCAATTTCAAATCTAATACATTTTACATATTTCCTAGATAGTTACCCGGTATTGTAACATTGTCTTTGATCACAGTGTCCATCTGACATGTCTCTCCAGTCATCGAAGGAGATGAAGATCGGCCAATCAGAAAGCTTCCTCGGTGATACCAGCACAGACGCCAATGAGAGTACCTTATCAAGATCACAATCTCAACAGTCTCTTGCTTCAAAGGTGAGTGGCATTAATGAGGAAGTAGAAATAACTGATGGTATGAAATGATGTATCTAAGTTTTGAGGAAGCTTCACAGAAGAATGCTTCTACATAACTCGAAAGCTACTGACGGCTCCTCTCGGTCACGTGGTGTATTTTTAATTTATTGAAAACATCCCCTCTTTTAACCAAAATATCATCCCAAATACACATGTATATACTTTGCAACAATTGAAATCTTTTGATGATTCTTTGGATTTTATGTCCAAAACCTTTCTCACTGTCATTTAACAAGAGTTTTGATAATTGAAAAACTGACCAAATGTAAAAAAAGGAACATTCTCGGGACTGGTGTCTAGCATTCTCCAAGTAGAGAGGGAACGAACCCTGAAAATTGGAGGTGCACAATCTGTATGATGAATGAAAGGAATGGTTTGTTATGAGAAACGAGTCTGTTAACTTTTAGGCATTTTCGTCTTTGGAAAACTAATTTGTTTTTTCTCCTGTATTTTTTGCTTCCTTTCCACAGAGTATTGATGGAGACGACACGAAGGAAAACTTTGTGATGCCTAAATCTGTGACCACCGCCCGCGGCAAGAAGCTGCCGAGGGATCGTAGCAAGAACCGCACTCCCAAGACCAAGTCACGATTGCCACTCCGCTCAGCAAATTCTGTCAATTAAGAAAGCTAGCCATGTGTTTCTCTGCCAGATGACTTGGGACCAAAAGCGTATAAGGTTATCTGTCTGTTTATGCATCGGGAATTTTTTTATAATGAACAGTAATAACTTGAAAGGTGATGCAGAGGAATTGCCAAATTTGGCTGAGATACATTTTCACGAGGATGTAAGATTGAAATTGATTAGATTTTGAGTTTGGGAGATATGTAGATCATGTGTAGATTATTCACCATTGATCTTGCTTCTCTGTGACTTAAAATCTGAAGAAAGTTGAAACTTTTCTACGAATTGCAGGAGTGTATAGAAATGAACTGATCATTCTCAAGTTCAAGTGTCATATGTCATACAGCTCTGAAATCTTTTTGGAGGCTGTATGTCTTTTTCTATAAATCTCATAGGAAATACAGCTGTAAACACTTTCATGACTGCAAACATAAACTCAACTCTTGTATGAGTGATGACATACTCTTTTCAAGTTCATGTATATATTTCCCAGTGCCTTTTTGCAAAAGAGTCATTCATTTGAGCACTTTGTACTCTTAATTAATTATGTAATTGTTCAAAAGAAAATCAATACAGCATCTAATTCAAAATAGGTATTTCACTGCAGTCATTTAAAAGAATGCCGCCTATATAAGGCTTATACTTGGAGCAAACTTATAAACCATTCAAGATGAACAAGCTTGGTCCATGGTGTTTATGATAGGAACATGTTGCAGTTTGGTCACTTTTTAGATTTCATATATGTTTATAGAAAGCATGTTGTTGAAATTGGATAACTTACATCAATCAATTATTCAGATAAAAAGTTTCTCATCAAGCGCTGACAGAAAATCAATGGTTCATCAGGAAATGATGTCTAGTCCCGTCAGTTATTTGCAAACACAGCGTGATACACAATATTATTGCATGAAAATAGAGTTGTAAAATGTATTATATGTATATATGGAATACTTATTATCTTATCACAACACTTTTTAATCTGAATGTACTAATGTTGACATTTTATAAGTACATGTACATGTTTTGATGACGTATCTGCGCTTCACTGCACTGTTACACCATGTTGGGGATGTAGGAATTGTGTTCAGGAAAGGTTATTTAATAATTGTCTATTGATTATATTTAGCCCATAGGGGGGGGGGGGTATTCCTATGGTATATAGTAGCTGTGAAATAGAAAGAAAAACAAATTCAGATTTAACGGAATTCATTTTTCGTTTATTTTTTATTTATTTTTTTGGTTTTTACTTTTTTATTTATATTTTGGTTTTTAAAAGTAAAAACTCTGGGTAGGAAAAATTCAATTGAATGGAATGTGAATGCTACTAAATAAGCTCATGAAGTAGTATCACAAATGGAGAGTTTTTGGATAGGCAACAGTCTTTTTTAATAGCTAATGAGCAATAAAGTAAATAAGTATACAATTTGAAGTTATGCATGATAATGAATAGTGTCTGTCTTTTCATAATTCTTGCTCAGAAGTCAACACTGGGAAATGCTATTGTAAATTGAATGTATATCTCCTATGTATGTTGTTACGAGATATTTTCACTCCATTTTATGCACCTAAAAAGTTAAAAGCCATGTAAACTTAATTAGTATAGCCTCATATATTTCTTACCTAAATACTCAAAGTTGTATAATCATTAATATCTTTGCTTGTTAATTTTGTTTTTAATTTACAATTCCTTTGTTGCATCTATCTAGCCATATACCTACCAATTGCTGTTGAAGAACTAAGTACATGTATATTTCAGCTCAGCAGTCAGTACTACTTCCTTACATCTACTGTATTAATAAATTTGCCTCTTCGATCAAGTTGTAATAGAGTCAAGATTAGCCAGACCCATTTGCCCATATTGCAGCTGCCCCAACCCCCCCCCCCCCCCTTACCCACCCAAACTTCTCTCATACTAAGACAATTTGCAATCAATTTGAGTCAAATTCATTTCACCTATGAAACATCTTAAAGATAAACTTGAGTTTTGGTAATGCGATTGCATTGTGAAAGAAAAGGTGTGGAATGGATCAGAAAAGTTTTATCATATAGCATGTAAGTAATGGTGTGTATTGCAAGGTTCTGGAATCATCAAAATGATAAGAAATTTGGCCAAGTCTTGGTAAAGTTACAAACACTGTACACAGAAAGATGTATATGGGACTACACGAACACGTGGCGTAAACAGCCGGCCCCCCGATTTTTACGATGTTACATGCATATTTAGAATATGAAGGCATTTGAAGACCCATGCTTTTCAGAGAACATGTCTTATCTGATGTTCTTCCATACTTGCATAATAAGAATAAGTAACGCTCACAAATTATTTTTCACCTCTTCCCAGAACTCAACCTTCTCTTTAAGAAGTTTTTCAACTTGTAATCTGTCTAGACATAATCTGCTGAGAGCCAGAAGGATGTTTGCTCATATATACTTTGATGAAGAGCTATAAACACCCTTTTTGTTCCAATGATATACTCAACCTAACAAAGATACCATTCCCTTCTCGCTCCACGCGGACTGTCTTTCTCCAAAATAAGTCTGTATCGTAGCTGATTTACTCTTTTATCTTATCATATTCTTGTAAATAGAATTGTATAAAAATGTACAAGATTATTGGTACATGTTTTATCATGTGATGAACTGTATTTATGGTGAATTGATGTTGTGGACCTAATTTGATTAAAGCTTGTACAAACTAAACCATCAACTGATTTGTATATTTTTTTTTTTGGTCTCGAAATTTCGAAATTTGACATTTTTTTTCGTTGGGGGGGGGGGGGGGGGGGGTAAGGTCATCTTTTTTAGGTTAGCCGTTGGCATAATTTTTTTTTTTTTTCTTCCTAATTTAAAAAAAAAAAAACCAAAGGGGTGGGGGGGGGTGGGGGTTTTAGGTTTTTTTAGGGGGGGTTTACACACATAAAAATACCAAAGGGGGGGGGGGGGGGTTTAACCCCCAAACCCCCCCCCCCCCCCCTGCGAACGCCCCTGTGTGTATGAAAGGCGTAGGTATACATTTTTTAAGTTTTTAAAATAAAAATTAAATGCCAGGAGGAATGGGTGATATATAAATATTGCAGTTATTCAGTATGTAGGATTAGAAACATCATGTCTCTAATAGGATACACACACAATCCCGAAACTGTAGGGAGGAGGGGAGGGGCAACTTTCCCCCTGCTTTAACTTGATAAATACCCTTTGTCGCGGTGACTTTGGACACACCTATCACTCACTTATATTAATGTGCTAGGTTTGTACAGCATTTAGCTGGGATAAAAATATGTTCACATACATACATGTTTATGAGAGTATAAAAGAGCAGGTTTTCACCTGTAGGTCACTATTTAGTTCACAAAGTAATGTCATACAATGATTTTAAAAGCATTCAAAGTTAAAATACGATTATTGTCCATTCTGGGGCGTTCTGCGCGGTATAAATCCTCTGATATGCCAGTTTGAGGCTTGTGTTGTGATTGGTTTTAGATTATGTTCTTGATTCCGTGGATTTGGGGTTTTCTTGTTAGTTCATTTTTTGCTCGCTTTGACAGCTTTGAAAAGAATACTTGCAGTTTGTATACGTTTTTAAATCGCAATGGAAATATGAAAATGAAATAAATATTCAAAACGATTAAATAAAAACAACGTGATTACCAACTTTCCACTACACCATTTACTTTATTACTGAGCTTGCTTTTATAAATTTCTTGTTGCGCACGATAATACAAATGATTGTTACAGTAATGTTCTGATTTTTCATGCTTTGTATCAGCAGTATCAGAATATAACTAAGCAATCCAAAATCCCAATACAGGGTGTAACTGAAAATAGAAACACAAGCTTATATTCGTAAATTACTCAATTATCCTAGATTCTTTTTTATCACTGTTGTTTACATCACCGAAAAGCTCATTTTCCTTCATATCATATGACAACAAGAATATGATCATTAAATCACATATAACTGAATTAAGATGATGATAGTTGTTTTGAAAGACAAATGATTTGGGAATATTAATTATCGAAAATCAACATGCAAAGCCTGATATTCTCATATTTGAAATTTAATGATTTTGAGGCTGGCCTAAATATCTACCTTTCACACAGGTAATTGAAAAAGTGTTTCTCGTGTGAATATTAATTACGTCATATGTAAATTATTCTGCGTACATTCGCACCTCAGTATACAAATTATTTTTGTCTTAAATTTGTGTACATTCCTGTCATATTTACTTTACATAAAATGTCTTCATTCATTCGTGTAAGTTAATCATGTATAGGGTTTAGATGTACTTAATCTTGATCGCTGTATGAAGGTAACTTGTATATTTATTTATTAGCTTTGCTGTTATGTACACATTAACTAAAATAATTCAGGATTATTGAGTGATTTAACGATAAACTTGAATCTCATTTTTTTCAGGGACGCCCTGAGCAATAAAGCTTATACTTTAACAAAATCGGTAACGAAAACAACCAAAATAATCTAGAATAAAGTACAATTTTCTGAGTAAAAATTAAGAAGCATATGAAACTGTATAGAAAGTATAATCATGGAACACCTAGGTAACTTCAAGAACTGCATATATTTGTCATTATTTGACAAAGGTTTAAAGCCAACAATTAGTATATTTTGTATCTCCTTGTTTTTTTTCCCATTATTTCTTCTTCAATTGTCTATTTTTCGTCGACCACCGCAGGAGTTAATATATATAAAGGTAGGCCGACATATATTTTTTTTCTACGAGATTTAACAAATCTGTCGGTCAATTGTATCGGGTATTCACGGCGGAGACAATTGTTTTCTTCAACCTTTTCAAAGAAATCAAAAAAGAGGACAGCAATGGGAAACTTTGCTTTAAGCTACATACCGATCATTGTCTAATTTCCTTACGCATTACATATGTATATACATAGCATGTTATGACTAAAAATAACTAAAATGAATTGAATATAAAAATCATCTTACCATAATCATCACCATACTTTTTTTCAAAAATGTATAGACCTCTTCTCTGAGTAATACGCCACAAAATATCATATTAAAAAAAGCATCTTATCATGAATGCTTCGATAAGGTACATATACATTGTACATATATAATTTCGTCATTGAAATACAATAACGATGATAACAAATAACGATCACCTGTATGATTGCCCGAGTATATGGTAACGGAATATTGGTAATTGCAAAAAAGCTCCAGTAAGGGGGATGGGGGGTTCAGTGCGGTCTAGTGGTTAAGGCATTGGCGTTCTCAGTCAGTGACCCAGTTCGATTTCCGGCGAAGACAATTTTTTGTTAACCTTTGCAACAACAACAACAACAATAAAAAAAGAGGACAGCAATAGAGTACCGAAGCTGTGACGTCATAAAAATCTAATTTTAGAATTTCTCAACTTTTTCTTCATTTTCCGAAAGAGCATCAAAAATAATGTCCAAATGTCGAAAACCAATTGAATATGTTAAGTATTGGCTGAGATATGACCATCTGAATAAATATATGTCCTATGGGAACTCAGTGTTATATGCTCTGGCTCCTAGTGGTTAGGAGCCAGAGCATATAACACTGAGCTCCTATGGGGAGTATATTCATTCAGATGGTCATATCTCAGACAATACTTAAGATATTCAATTGGCTTTCAACATTTGGACATTATTTTTGATGCTCTTTCGGAAAATGAAGAAAAAGTTGAGAAATTCTAAAATTAGATTTTTGATGACGTCACACTTCGCCACTCTATGGGGACCTTGGATTTGAGCTACGCAACCATTATTATCTCACTTCCATTCGCAATATACTTACTTTATATATCATGTCAAGACTAAAAATGATTCAAATGAATAAAAAAAAACACATCGTACTATCATCATCATCATCATACTTTTTTCAACAATGAAAAGACCTCTTTTCTGAGTAATACACCACAAAGTATATTATAAAAAATAATCATCTGATCATGAGTGCTCCGATAAGGTACATATACATTGTACATATATAATTTCGTCATTGAAATACAATAAAGATGATAACATATATGTGGTGACGGACTATTGGTAATTGCCAAAATGTCGGGGAAGGGGGATAGGGGGGGGGGGGAATTCTGTGTGTTTTAGTAGGGCATTGGCGATCTCAGCCAGTGACCCTGTTCGATTTCAAGCGGCGACAACTTTTCAACCTTTTGAGAAGAAGAAAAACAAAATCAAAAAAGAGGACAGCAATGGGGAACTTTCATGCTACGCAACCGTTATTTTTTAATTTCCTTTCGTATTATATACTCAGCTCATCCCCTCCCCTGCCTAGTATGCCAGTGTAAAAGTATGTTCTTGCTGAAAAATAAATGAATTAAAAGCCGTTTACAATTTTTCAAAATCAAGTAAGAATGGGTTAATCGCTATAGTCAAAATCACAACTGTGCCATTGGCCGTTGCAAAATTGGGGGTGCCACTGGCATTTTTGATACTGCTCTAATTTCCTTTGCTGACATCTGTTGAATCCATTGGAAAATTGACAGCAGCGTCACTTGCTGCAGAAGTAACATCATCAACACTCCTCTCATTGCCATCCTCTGTATCTTCAGGGAGACTGACCGTCACGACATCAGTGCTTGTTGCATCACGATCCGTGTCCTTATTCTGTTCCTTGGTGGAACTTGGTAGATCTTTGTTCATAGGTGGTGTGACCCCTTCCTCAACCTGGCTCACATCAAAGGTCGGATTGAACATACACATAGGATCGGGATTGTCGTCTTTTGTAGGCAACAAGTCATTACCTGAGGCTCCTGGGCGCAATTTGCTAATCATGCCAGCTGATGAGGATGGGGCTGTCGAGTTCACCAAACCGCTGGAAGTGCTTTCTTCTTTCTTTAGAAACTTGTTGAAACAAGTCAGCCCCCATTTATTACGGATGTCAGGATTCCGGACGCAGTAGAGTAGAAAGATGAACAATCCTTGGAAGGAGTTAAGGACAACGAAGATTGGTTGAGCCACCTGTTAAACGCAAATGTTTTAGATTAAAATAATTAGGTATATAGCATTCTCTCTCATGTTCTTCAGATACTAAACATATTGGTAATGTGATCATCAGAGTTTGTTGGCTTTACCTGACTGAATAACGGGATCAGAAGAAGATATCCGGTGACCCAGGTCAGACCGAGCAGAAGCAAGATGCAGATCGCGTTCTGGACGCGCTTGATAGTCTCTCGACGTTCTACCTTAGCCTCTCTTGTCGCCCGGCCAGCGATGTTGGGTGACTCGAGCAATCGTCGAACCACAAGGACGAAGATGACAATGTTGATGAGGAGGATGATGGACATGGGGATCAGGAGACCACCGATTTGAGCCCAGAATTGTAGGAAGCACCTGTTGATAGTAAATACGCAGTTTGTAAATAGACCGAATTAAATCAATCAATACTGACTATCTTAGTTATGCGAAGTGGCCATCGTCCTTTTTACATTTTAACTGAAGAATTGTCTTTGTAAATGATTTCCCTTGACTTATTTGGCAATTCTAAACTTTCTTGTCCCATTCGTTACCAACAACGTCTGATATTTTTAGTATGTGGTGCTTGTATTCAGTTGTTGGCCTTCTAGAGCTTGGAATACACCACATACCCATGAAAGTGATACTTAGATATCAATTCCAGATCATGATTGCATACTTGCTAACTCATGATATACTAAAATATCAAATGTCGTTTAACTAGATTAAAGTACAGAATCGTGATTTTGCTGAATCCGAAATTTTAAGATCATTGGGTATACTCTATGCGATGCAATCCAATATTTAAACTAAACTTTCAAGCGTTACCACTTACAGATCATCAAGGGCGTAAGAGTCTCTAGCAATTGCTCCGGTAAGAACCACGATAAGTGCCGGAATTCCTGAAAAAGTATGAGGAAATACAATTTTCAAAGTAGTTCAGTTGCAACTTCGAGTATTGTTTTAAACAAATAGTGAAGAAATTGCTCATAAATGGCAAAATTTACGAATTCATGTTCATTTTAAGACGATGCCTGTTGCACTATAGTCCGTCCTTACGTGATCTTTCCATAAGTTACTCCATTTAGTTAGCATGGTTAAATGAATATAATATTCTGCCAGAATTTAGGATTTTTTTTGTTCATTACAAATCAGAGAAGATAAGCATATCTTTTTTTAAAAAATAAATATTAAAATAATTACATTTGATCGCCCATTCATTGTTATTTTGATTTTTGAAAGTTGATCACAGCAAAGCAGGCCGTCGCACCTTGCCAAGCTCATCGTTATATGGATACTTTCAATACCTACATGTATAGGTTTAAATAATTCGGTCGAAGAATTCTGATCTAAAGATAGTCTATCTGTATATAAATCAATACAGGCACTTCATGTAATAGTAAGCCCTATTCCCAGAAAAAAAAGAGACAAATGTCTTACCCCATGCAGCTAAGAAAGCCTTGATCATGAAATTCTCTTTGTAAGGGTTAAAGATCTTCACAAAGAAGGGGTACATATTGTACCCTTCCACACCCATCCATGCAATGGAGGACAAAACGAAGAAGTGAACTAGGGCCGTCAGGAACCCACAGGGTCCAGCTTGGACCTCACGATAATCTCTGGTAGAATCCAGAGAGATCATGATGACAAATGTCGTGTAGAGACACAGCAAGGTCAGGCACAAACAGATTAAGATCTGTTTAGGCTGTCCGGTCCTCAAATCCCTATCAAGATTGTAACGTTAAAATGAGATCAGAAAAGTGTCGAAGCAATATTCTACCATAATACCTGTACACTCCCTTCCCAGATAGCAAAGTATCTGGGGCCCATATGGGTTTTATCTGGGTTGTCTGGGCCCCATATTGCCCAGATGAATCCCATATGGGAAGTAAATGCGAATTGGTATATGGGGCCCAGATAAGTGGGGCCCATCTGGTTTATATCCGTGGCCCATATGTACCACATATAACCCATATGGGCTGCAGATGGACATTTCTAGATGGGGCCCATATGGTGAAAGATATCTGGGGCCCATCTGGTTTATATCTCAGCCCATATGTACCACATATAACCCATATGGGCTGCAGATGGGCATTTCTAGATGGGGCCCATATGGTGAAAGATATCTGGGGCCCATCTGGTTTATATCTCAGCCCATATGTACCACATATAACCCATATGGGCTGCAGATGGACATTTCTAGATGGGGCCCATATGGTGAAAGATATCTGGGGCCCATCTGGTTTATATCTCAGCCCATATGTACCACATATAACCCATATGGGCTGCATATGGGCATTTCTAGATGGGGCCCATATGGTGAAAGATATCTGGGGCCCATCTAATTTATATCTCGGCCCATATGTACCACATATAACCCATATGGGCTGCAAATGGGCATTTCTAGATGGGGCCCATATGGTGAAAGATATCTGGGGCCCACCTGGTTTATATCTCAGCCCATATGTACCACATATAACCCATATGGGCTGCAGATGGGCATTTCAAGGTGGGGCCCATATGGTGAAAGATATATGGGACTCATCTGATTTTTATCTGGGCCCATATGTACCACATTTAACCCATATGGGCTGCATATGGGCATTTCAAGATGGGGCTCAGTTGTAGAAAACTATATGGAGCCTAGGCTGGGCCCATATGTGCCACATTTAACCCATCTGGGCTGCAGATGGGCATTGCTAGATGGGGCCTAGACGGTGGAAGATATCTGGGGTCCATCTGGTTTATATATGGTCCCATATGTACCACATAATAACCCACATGGGCTGTAGATGGAAATTTCTAGATGAAGCCCGGATGGTGGAAGATATATGCGACTCATCTGGTTTCTATCTGGGCCCATATGTACCACATAAAACCAATCTGGGCTGCATATGGGCATTTCAAGATGGGCTCAGATGGTGAAAAATATATAGGGCCTATCTGATTTATATCTGGGCCCATATGTACCACATTTAACCCACCTGGGCTGCAGATGGGCATTGCTAGATGGCGCCTAGATGGTGGAAGATATCTAGGGTCCGTCTGGTTTATATCTGGGCCCATATGTACCACATATAACCCATATCGGCTGTAGATGGGCATTTCTATATGAGTCCCATATTGTGAAAAATATGTGGGACTCATTTGGTTTATATCTGGGGCCCATATGTACCACATTTAACCCATCTGGGTTGCAGATGTGCATTTCTAGATGGGCCCCAGATGGTGGAAGATATCTGGGGTACATCTGGTTTATATCTGTACCCATATGTACCACACAAAACCCATATGGGCTACAGATGGGCATTTCTAGATGCGGCTCAGAATTTTGATCATAAATTAAAAATGTATAAGGAAATGATCTTGTATGTAGTATACAACTACTTCACAATTTATTCTCACCCATAAAAAACAAAGTTAAATTATTTAAAAGAAATTATATTTCAAAGGGTGCTGATTTTGTTTCAGGATTGGTGGAATGAGGGGCAAACCGTGTACGTGGACAGTGTGAGCGTACCACTGTGGCCATATGCAGGTTTTTCTGTAGGTTTTTTTATCGGCTACTGAACAACTTTTTCAAACATGCAGTGGATGGGGGCACGTATATACCATTAGTTGTGCAACCCCTTTCCATCTTTGATTTTCGGATAGTAGGCCTACTGTCCGAAACTGTCCGATACTCAGGCGTGCGTTGCGGCAGTGGGCGCCCCCCTCTTAATGTGATGTGCATAGAAAAAATGGCATCTTGTTTCCAGACACACACAGTATCCGCATCGTCATTGGGTCAAACTAAAACTAGAGATTTATGAAGAGTGCAAATTTACAAACCATGAACGAAACTGAAAGAAAAAATGAAAGGCATAAATATTATCAAAAAGAATGAAACACGCGCCTAAAGTACCCCAAAACAACAGCATGTAACATTTACTTTTAACTTTGTTTGTCATTTTGTTGGCTCCTTTCCATTTCCTTTATTGATGTACCATCATTCTTCTGTAATTAGTTATTTATTCCTTACTTCCGTCATTTTGTAGCTAAATTTCTGGCATCTCTAATATATTTTTTTCTAGCTCTTACCATTTTATATTTGTGTAATTTCTTTCAATTTCTTTAATACTTCTACATGAAATTGATAGATGTTTTTTTTTGCGGGGAGGGGGTGGTCATAAATTACACTCTTTTAGAGACCCCTTCAAAACAATCTACCTAAACTGTTCAAAACCCAGGAATTCAGCCAGGAAATAATGTTTCGATGGTTTCCCAACATCAAATTATGTTTGTTTTTAAACATTCAGTAGTATTAAGAGAAATTCAACAAATTAATATTGAAAGTATGTCTTTTTGTGTAAATACAAATTAGTTCAAAGATGATTCAAACAAATTACTGGCCCTCCTCAGAACTAGACTCTCCCGGCCCTTTAAAATATGGGAGTATAATTTTATTGAATGATCATTTAATTAATTAAGAATTTTTTGATTTTATCTTTGACTAAAATGATCTATCTGTCTTTTTAAATCTTAATCAAGTAAAAAAAAATGTTTATCTTATTAGCAGAAGAATTTGCTAACTACTCCATTGTTTTCATGACCTTGAACTGATCCGATAATATGGAATTGTAATGTAACAATTTGCCCCAAAATAAATACAATTATAAGTGTGTTTGCTGCCATCTAGTGGTGGATGCGCAGTATTTTCAATTTTGAATTATTCTGCCGTTTCGCCAGATTTGTCTTCCTTTAAAACCCAGAATATAGGGGATAAGGGTTAGATTTACACCAGGAAAAAAGAATTGTAAGAGACTATTCCAGAGCAAGTATTGAACAACATGAGAAAAGATCGAACTCGAAATAGAATTTCAATTTACCAAGCTCTCATACAGTCACAATGTCACTGGTCTACAGTACAGTCCCACACAGCCACTCATGTGTGGGAAAATATCGGTCTGCAGAAAACGACCAACTGTGCTTTGCTGCTGGAGCTATACTTTAAAGATCAACATTTTCTCCAGGAGGTGAGTAATAAGCTTAAACATATTAAGGCTTGATACAGAGTTGGGTATGCTTTCTGTAAAAATTAGGAAATTTGGTTATAAATCTCATTCTTCCTTTTGATTTTTTCTAAATTTTGTTCATGAAAAAATCCAAACGGATCGCAAAAAAAATAGTAGATTTACTAGATTATATTCCCTACTGTACAATACTGCATCCATGAAAGTAACGTACTCCATGGAGCTCCGACGCCAATGCTTAAGGCGTCAAAGCTCATGCAGATGTGGCCTGTTTATGAAAACGATTCAAACAGCGGCTGAGCTGAGCGGGTTTGGTCACATGTTTTCGCAAAGTAAATACTGAAAAGAGGTAGACTCATGTCTAATTGATTAGACTTTGACTAGACTTAACAATCTTTTTTTTTTACTCCTTTGGGCATCTTTCCAACCACTTGAATTCATAATATGAAGAAGTCTCGGGGGAAAAAAGGGTGCTTCTTTGTGCTAACCGGACGATTCATCCATGTTCGTTGATTTAACATGGCGAAGAGAAAGTACGCATGCGCGGTCACGGCGAAGCAAATATTATTATTCGTGATGGGAGGGGGGTTTTCGGCCACTTAAGACAAAATCCTATTTTTAAGACTCTTTACTCTCTATTACTTTCATTTCTTGTTCAAATCATGAAGCAAATATTATTATTCAAACAAACAAAGAATCCCAGAAAAAAAATCATGATTTGCCATGACAATATCCATTTCAATTTTCACTGTATCGGAGACAGTTATCGACCTACCGAGACAAAGTCAATGGGAAGCGCGCCCGCGTTGTGCGTTTCCCCGCTGATCTATAGCACTAGCGGGCGGAGCAGGTATCCCGAGCCGGAGCTCGCCATGCCGAAAACTAGTTCTGCTGTGATCGGAAATTGGAATCTGAATTAGACAGAGATATCGTGTGTACATGTACGTTGCGGTGTCCGGCTGCATTGATTTAATACATGCGATGAGATACTTTTGAGCTTGCGACTCACACAAAATTGGGCTCTAAATATGAAAAATACTTGAAATAAAGGTCATTTTATGGTACCCATATTTCTTACAGACATGCGTAAGATACTCGATTTTTCAGATTCGGGTAGCGGGACCGCTGACTACATCGCTAAAATGTGATATTTTAGGATATGTTCCATTGCAAATGTGGTTCTTCAGTGACTCTGGCATGGTATGGCATGTGTGGGATATGTGATGCTATTATGCGATGTATTTTAAAGGAATTTTACCATGCATCCAAAGGACGAATGCAAAGGACCGGCCGAAAACTGGTGATGGTCGATTACCCCCTCGTTTACTCTAGGCGCCGTTCGCTCTAAATTGCTGTATATATAAGAGGTTGAGAAGGGCTTTGTTTCTTCGATTCATGCATAGAGTCTATTCAGCAATTTTGAGTAAACAGCACTGTTTGAATCGTTTTCATAAAAGGGCTCTGAGCTCTGCACATGCACATGTAAGTGCATGAATCATTCATGTAGTGATTGGTCCAGTGATCATAGTTGGAAAGTAGCTAATAAGCCCGGCCCCCTATCACGCCGGGTTGGAGGGACCATGTTCATGTACCCAAAATCTCTGGTAAAGGGGTACTTTAACGCAACAAAGTCTGGCCCATATTGACTTATACATGTAGGGTGCTTAAAAAAATCTGCCCCATATTAAAATTACACACAGGAGATAGGGGGTGCTTTCAAAGTACATTTGTAGAGTGTACATGTATGCGAATATCAACTCATAATTTTTGCTATATTTGATTTGAGAGCATAATACAATTCTACAATGTGCTAATCTTTTATTTATTTTTCAGGTATCTTCGGCTGCGGGAAAGTCATCAACGTGGACTGTTCCAGTGAACATGCAGTCTTGATTTGTAAGACTAAACTGTTCAACACACTTCAAGGAAATCATGCAAGACATGGGTGAGAGTTTGAGAATTCATCTGTATGGGATCCCTATAGAGGAAAGCTTTTCAAAATTATGCCAGTTATGCCGACCAGCAAACATTCAGCAAGTACATCCAGTACAATCGACCCTGTCACCTTTGTTCGGTCGGAAGGATTCTGAGAAAGTAATCTTCAATACACAGCTTTTTTAAAGCAAAACTTTTAAATTTGCCGCACAGATGTGACGTATACGCCTCTGTCTGTGTTGTGAGGACCCTAGGTCACAAAACATGTTGCGCAATGCATTGTGAGGGGAACCGGCTCGATCATTCACTTGATTTTTGCTCATTAAAGCCTTACTGCACTACTTGTAGCTACTTGCTCCCTCTATATAGAAAACTTCCCCAATCGGTGCCTGTTGGTTCCCCGTGATCCTCTATTTCTTATGTTATTTGAGAGCCGAGTTGATGAGATAGCCACCTGTCAGAGATCTCGCCGTGTGGTCTTATCCCTTCTAGCCAAACTACCGGTAGACAGATGGCCTTTAAACAAAATTATTAAAAACCAAGTTATTTTGGGGCTGTATGGATCTTTGTCTATCTAATCGACTCAACTTTTCAGTGGAGTGAACTTGTACTTTAACAATTATTAAAGTAAGGCTGCGCATACCCGTGTAATGAGGTACCCGAGTACTCTCCCAGGCTTACAGTCGAATACTCGGACGCCATGTTTTTTGGGGTTGAATTTTTTTAATATTTTGTTCTTTTTTGATGTTGATGTGAACTTCTTTATGTATAGTAAAATTATACCTTTGCCTTCACACGTATAATTCATCAATACAAAATTTTAAAGAATTCTTTTTTAGAATATTTATTTTTGTCATGACATCTCATTAAAACTTGCCAGATAGCCTTGCTACTGGTATGACGCAGCACTTAGGTCATCTTTAAGCTGTTCAATAATGGTTCACATTTATCTGCCAGTTTTACCAGTATTTTATCAGCAAAAATATAAAAATGCTTGTTTTCGTGTTAGGAATATCTTTCATTCAGATTAGATTTTCATTATAATAATTTGGTTTACACAACTGATATGTACATGTATGAACATACATATGCCCTAAAATTTGCCAGCGTTTGAGACTTTCCATCTATTTAGGTATTCATGTTTAGAGAGAAGGTTGAGTTCTGGGAAGAGGTGAGAAAAGAAATTGTGAGCTTTATCATTGTATTATGCAAGTGTTAGTGTGGAAAAACATCAGATAAAAATGTTCCCTGAAAAGCATAGATCTTCAAATGCCTTAATATTCTAAACATGGCATGTTACATTATAAATTGAGGTTCGAATTTTACGCCACATGTTCATGTAGTCCCATATTCGCATCTTTCTGTGTACAGTGCTTGTAACTTTACCAAGACTGGGCCAAATTTCTTATCATTTCGATGATTCCAGAACCCTGCAGTACACACCAATACTTAGATGCTGCTTGTAAGTGTCGGCTTGCATACAATAGATTTGCGAGTGCACCATGTGAGAGAGAGAGAGAGAGTGTTGAGTAGTCCTGAAAAGGACTCTGACTCAGTAATCTTTCTTGGGGGTGTGGTAGTCCTGAAAAGGACTGTTTGTTATCTGTCTTATCATATAGTTCTAAGGAGAACTATAGCGCTTAGAGAGGATGAGTGGCTCGATGTTTCAAACAGGTTGACTATCCATCGTCAGGAGTGACATTTCTATTGCCTGGCAGCCGCCAAAAATATCCTAGCTACATTGAGAAGATAGGATATCGTTTTGATATAGAAATGAATATACTAGTTTGATTTAGAGAATATTATTAGTTTCCAGTTTTTTTATATTCAGATTGCAAAAGTAGATCATTAACTGCAAAATTTGTTGCTACGTATCACTTCCAGTGCTTTTGTCAGCATTTTATCCACATTGGGTTGTTTTCAGGTTTTTTATAAAGTGTTTCTAGCATGATTCATTGTGGCAAGCCTCGGGTTCTTTTTTAAAATTTGTATTATTATGCAACTAAGTTAAAAAAGTTTATTATGTTCTTGAAATGAGTTCAACTAGATATTTGTTGTCTGGCTGATTATATTGTGTGCTATCATGATGTGCTATACGATGTCTCAAACGAGTTCATGTCTAAGTATGTAGCACAAACGGTAGGTGTTTTTAAGTGTAACATACCGTATTTGAAGACATGTATGTAATTGAAATTTTGATAAACCAGATGATGCACCAAATCAGAAGATATAATGTTTCATTCTCTTCTAATTACATGCCAAAAGCGTGGTATACCGATTCAATCTTGAATATATATTTTTTACCGCAGTGATGCCCCTGTCCGTTCACCCCTAAATTGGTTTTCATTCGATAACTTTGAAAATCTTCATCGAATTTGGATGATAAGTTAGGATTCGGAATATGAAAGTCAAGTATGCATAAATATTGTAAATGAAATGCTCATTAAATATGCGTAAATATACATAATTTAAATGCTCATTAAATATGCATAAATATACATAAATGAAATGCTCATTAAATATGCGTACAAATTAAAAGAACCAAGATATTTTTTGAATTACATTACGCAGGTCATCCGTGTCCTATGGACACTGTGCGTTTCTAGTTTATATTTGAAATGCAAGTACTAGTATATATGATAGTATAAGCAAATAGCAAACTTGCTGCCAATTGAGGTTTATGGAAATTATTATAACCACTTTATGCATGACTTGCCAAACTTAATTTGCTGCAAATATTATTTTTACATTATTTTCTGGAGCTGAAAGATACATATATTCTTGCCAAACTAATAATTACTTTATGCTTAAATGTCTTGTATGCCTTATTTATATGCATATTGATATCTGTTTTCTACCTACTCCCCCCCCCCCCCCCCCGAGATAACGATGTGTACGTAGTATTAGAGTACATGCAGGGTTCCCACAGTCATAGAAAGTCTCGGAAATGGATCGCGGATATGGGTAGTACATGGCTATTGCAGCATTCAAATTGACCATAACCCATACCAGAATGGTATTTATCTGGTCATGGAAAAGCTAGGGTGAAGATGGGTCATGGAATTTAGTCCTCAAATTTCCATGGGAATCCTGAAATTTATGTAATCATATCTTAGTGGAAGTTTGAAGTACATACCATGTTTTGGGACTGTAGGTGACATGTTAAACAGTAGAAGATGTACCCTGTATGTAATACATGTAAATGTAGTAACATTTATAGTTCATGTGTTGAGTTTTCTTATGGAAGAAATAACGTTTTCCTTTTACCATCTATTAAAAAGAAAAGAAAATATATCTTGATTTCGTATGTTGATTTTATTTTTCTGTGTTCTACGATCTACATTTATAATGTGGACCCCAAATGATACCAAAAACCTCACTCGAATACGAGATACGCCCAATTATGTAGATTATGTCCAGATGCGTGCCATGTGAGAATTACATAGGTTTCAGTTCGGATTGACTAGCTTTTACCCATACAAAACCCACGTGGCCCATATGGGACCCATATAAAAAAGCGACATTGATATACTATGTTGGGCCCATATAGGACACAGATGAAAAGAGGACATTGGTACCATGTGGGGCCCATATAGGAGCCAGATAAAAACATGATCTTGATACCATGTGGGGCCCATATTGGACCCAGATGAAAAAGCAATATTGATACCATGTGTGGCCCATAAGGGGCCCAAATGAATATCTGATCTTGATACCACGTGGGGCCCATATTGGACCCATATGAAAAGAGGACATTGATACCATGTGGGGCCCATAAGGGGCCCAGATGAATATCTGATCTTGATAACACGTGGGGCCCATATTGGACCCAGATGAAAAGAGGACATTGATACCATGTGGGGCCCATAAGGAGCCCAGATGAATATCTGATCTTGGTACCACGTGGGGCCCATATTGGACCCAGATGGAAAGAGGACATTGGTAGCATGTGGGGCCCATATAGGACCCAGATAAAAAAAACACGATCTTGAAACCACGTGGGACCCACATAAGAGCCAGATGTAAAAACCAACATGGCCCATATGGTACCCATTTGGGGACCCGGGTGCAAACGGTATATGGGCCCCATATGGGCTATATGGGATCCAAATGGGCCCCATATGTGCATCACAGATGGGGCCCATATTGCATCCCAGATACGCCCAGATAAATCCCATATGGGCCCCAGATACTTTGCTATCTGGGTTACCATCACTTCGTTAACACCAAAGAAGAAGAAAAACGTCAAACAACAAGAACAAACAAAAAATTGAAGGGGAAAATCTTTGTGAAATGAAGAACATTACGTGATTGTGCTTTACTTATCTTTTTTATTACTGGACACAGACCCTCTATACGGCGACGCTTGTTGAATTAGATTTATCTGAGTGTAGGCCTAAACTATTCAATTATATGTATACCAAAGGTGTTCAAAATGACTATGCTTCCTGATGCAAAGAACAGCTGTACACCATTAGGCAGAGGGTTTGATCTACGAAGTTGATAGAATATCAATATACAATATTGATAAATATAATGATATTAACAAATGAATATTGTAACCTGTTTATTACCCTCGTCAACCCACCCCTACATTTCATGTTATTTTCTCTTTTTCTTCTTCTACTTCTTCTTCTTCTCCTGCTCCTCCCCTTGCTCTACCCTCTCTATCAGAACTGTACATGTTTTAGTAGTTCTCAACATCCCGACTGGTCCAAACATAAGTGATACCTGCGTGCTGCAGGTTCACACGTATTTCACAAATCATTTGGTTACGAGATGATTAAAAAAAGAAAAAAACTAGATGGAACTTCGACTGCGCGCAGTCGAAAATGATGCCTCCGTCATAGAGCAATTTTACAAACCAAAACAGAAGAAACTTTTCAAATTCAAGTTCAATTGTAATCCATTAACGGCTTTCTCATATACATATATGACCCTTTGATCTTTGACCTCATGACCCTAAAATCTACTCAGTTCATTGGCTCTGCAAGATGTCCTGAGTTAAATAGTAATCCATCTGTCAGTTCTAATGAGAATGCGTTCACAAGCTATTTTTGCATACATAATGAGCCCATGACCTTTGACCTTTGACCTTATGAACCAAGAATCTACTCAGTTCATTGGCTCTGCAAGATACATTAATGATCTAAGTTTGGCAGGAATCCATCAATCTGTTTTATACAACGCCAACTAAGATTCTTGCAACGTACAGACGTACAGACGTACCGACTGACGGACAACCCGAAAACATAATGCCTCCGGCTACTTCGTAACGGAGGCATAAAAAGGGGGGGGGGGTATTCAAATTTACGTGATTATTTAATTAATTCAAAAAAATGCATCTCTTTCATGGGCTATGAAACTTCTCTTTGTTCAAAAGCTACCAACTAAAATAGAAGATAGAAGGACCAGAGAATAATAACACATTCTGTCTCCTTCGAATTAGCTCACCTGTCCCACAGGTAGGTTGCCAATGTGACAAGAAGACTGAAGATAGAAATACAGCATCCAATGTAAGTCAGGATGTTGTATGCCTTGATGAATGAACCCTCCTGTCTATGGATATCCTGTAACATGAAAACAATTTGAGCCCAAACGGGAACATCATCGAATGCTCAAATGTAACTGATTATTTGCCCATTAGCTATCATAGTGTCGTTAATTTAAAGCCGAGAAATTTGTGATTTATTTTAACAGGAAGGGGTGAAATCTTACATTACTGATGGAAAAAAGAAAAGTATATCACTTTACTACCTTTCACACAAGAGTCCACACTTTCAACATTTATTTGATCTCAAGAGTGAGACTATTATTCCATACCCAATTGAAGACCAACTCTATACTCCATCGTTCTTCGGAAGGAATAGGGGAACTGTAAGGTGTCGAATAATGACCGCACGTCCAAAAACACATATACGATACTACTGTATTTAATCCCTAGGGACCAACAGTACCCCTTGGTCAATGGTCATCGAGAGGATTATCATGCTATAGCTCTATAGTATTACTGCGTCTAGTTAGTTGGGTTACAGTTGTCCGGGGAAAATTGCCCGGGGAGTAGTATATCAGATATAATAACTGTTTATTTGCTGTTCACTGACCATTATAACAGCGAAGTTGGTAAGATGATCACACGCACAGCGCACGCCCTCTTCATCATAGCGATCATCAGATGATGTGATTCCAGAAACAAGAAAACACCCATCTTGAGACCAATCTTCCTCCTCCTCATCCCAGAATGAGCACATCGGATTCACGTATCCAGACTACAAAAAATAAAAAACAACAAAACAAATGCATGTAAACCAAAAATCATTTTCCTTCTAAATCAAGCGCATAGCCAGGATTTTATTTTAGGGTGGGGGGGGGGGGGGGGGGAGGCGGTAGTGAGTACGCAAAGAGTGCGAATCACTTACAGAGCGCGCTCCCTAGGGGGGTGGGTGCAGGAAGTTTTGACGTTTCATTAAATTATTAGAGAAAGAAGACGATTCGATGTACCGTTCTCAACTCTTAAGCGTTGTTTGATTCAAGTTCCCCTTCCTCCGCGCGTAGCGCGGAAGCTCTGACGTTTTATTACATTATTAAAGAAAGAAGACGATTCGTTGTACCATTCTCGACTCTTAATCCTTGTCTGAATTCAGTTTCCCCCCTCCCGCGCGAAGCGCGGAAGCCTTGATGTTTCATTAAATTATTAGAAAAAGAAGACGATTCGTTGTACCATTCTCGACTCTTAATCCTTTTCTTCCTACGTCCTCTTCCTTTTTTTCTTCTCTTTTTTTTTTTTTTGGCCGGCGTTTTTGTTTTTTGTGGGGAGGGGGGGGGGGGGGCAACCGCCCCCACCGCCCCCTGGCTACGCGCCTGTTTTAAATAAAGCATGCAAGAAGAATGATCGATATTTTAGATGACTATAGTTTAAAAGCTTGTTTATGAGGGGCATCAGGGTTTAAAAAAAAATTGCTATACATATTGAAAAAATATGTATGTCTACAAAATGTAATTATCTATGAAACTACTGCTAAAAGCAGGTTACACATAAACAGAAGAAAAAATATTCAGCAATTTAATAATTAGATGCTACTTGTAAGTATCGACTTGCATGGTGATGTAGATATACAGTAGGCTTGCGGATGCACCATGTGAGAGAGAGAGGGAGGATTGAGGAGTCCTGAAAGAGACTCTCGGTAATTTTTCTTGAGGGTTTGTTAGTCCTGAAAAGGACTGTTGGTCTAGTCTTGAAAAAGACTGTTGGTTATCTTTCCTAGCTTATAGTTCTACGGAGAACTACAGAGTGAGTCAGGAAAAATGTCTCACTTTTTAAAAGTTGTTTTGTTTGAAGTATGAGTATCTAATCATGGGTTTTATGATACGTCTTGGTAGAGTTATCCTCCCAATACATTTAAGTACCATTTTCATTTGAATCTCTGCATGCATGACTGAACATCAGACAATCTTTACAAGACTGCCAGATCTCACTTGCGCCAAGTTACTGGGTGAGGAATAAAACAGTGCATTGAACAAAGACAGTCACACACACACACACACACACACGCGCACACAAACGCATGCACATACACGAACACACGCACACACACACAACACACATGGTGACAATTGTTTCATAATTTCCCCTTTTCTGATTAAGCGTTGATTTTTATCAAGATCGCTGAATGTTTAAATGGCATAACCCTGACAAACTTTCCATTTAGTGCACATTCACTACCACCATCATGTCATCATCATCATCATTGTCATCATCATAATGAAGCACAATATCCGCCAATACGCACCAAGAGGACAGCGGCCACTCAACTTTTTCTACGAGAAGGAGAATTTCCTACAAAAAGCAACAGTTTGGGTGGGCCTTGTCGGGAATGGAACGCTCATTTGTGTGAATGTGCCTGTGTGTGTGTGTGCGCGTGTGTGTGTGTGTGTGTGTGTGCGTGTGTGTTGTGTTTTTGTCTGTGTGGCTGTCTTTGTTCAAAACACTATTTTATTCCTCACCTAGCAACTTGGCGCAATTGAGATCTGGCAGTCTTGTAAAGATTGTCTGATGTTCAGTCATGCATGCAGAGATTAAAATGAAAATGGTATCTAAATGTACTGGGAGGACAACTCTATCTAGACATATCATGAAATCCATGATTAAATATTCATACTTCAAACAATACAACTTTTAAAAAGTGGGACATTTTTTCTGACTTACTGTGTATAGCGCCGATTGGAGAGGATGGGTGGCGGGAGTGGCTCGACGTTTCGAACAGGTTGACTATCCGTCGTGCCTGAGCTTAAGTCACCTGGGTGCGGACGCGGGGGTACTATAAATTTAATAGTTATATATGTCTTACCATTATTGTAGTGAAGGTAAAATTGATGAATTCGGTCAAGGCTGCTACTTTCCCTTGACCAAAATTGAGAGAAATCACGGGCGAGTTAGCCGATCGATTGAAGCCTTCATTATCTGCACTGATTGTGCGCAATGACTTAGAAATGAACAGGGCTGAGGTTGAAAATACATTGAAGTTGACCCGAACGTGTTCACCACTGTTATTCGACGGCGAACCTGAGAATGGGGCCGTGGACGAAATGATGGATGAAACTGAAGGTGGAATGTTGACCTGAGCGATGATGTCTGGTCTGGTAGCAATGACGTCATCGCGGTCATCTTGGGTCAGAGTCCTGATGGTAATATTGGACTTGGTCAGGTCTGAAAGACTGGGTCCAGCTAGTGAAAGCACGAGACCATTCATTACGTCGTCAGCAATTACACTCTGAACCTGTTAAGTAAATTAGAACTTCAATAGTTAATTTGTTTTTATTTCGATTTGCCAATAGCTCTACTTCACAATACAGTAACACCTTCTAGATCTCCACGCTCTCAAAACCCTAGGTTACTTGTCCTTCAAGCTAAAATAAGTAAGGAAAGGAGACCTTTGCTAAGGCAGGACCTTCTCTGTAGGGGACGCTCTCCCTCGAAAGACTTGTAGTAGCAGATTAGTTATGGCGTCTAAAAACAATCTATAAAAAAAAAACTATTTTAATTGATTTACATTTGATTGTTCCCCATTTCTTTTTTTGTTTTGTATATAATGTAAAAGTTTTTAGGCGATTTTCTCTTTGCACAAGTACACCATGAGCACCTTAACAAATATTGTATTATTATCATCATCATTAAAATTATCAATATTATCATTTGTATTATCATCATCATTATTATTATTGTTAGGACTATAGGAATAGGAATTGTGGAAGGGAACCATTGCTCATGCAGGTCCTTCGCTGTTGAATATCCCCCTCGAAAGATTTGTATTAGCAGATCAGTTGAGGTGTTTAAAAAAAAAAAAAAAATCGTTTCTATTTGAATTGGCATATAATTAATTGAATTGAATTGATTTGAATTTTTATTTAACTTTATTTGTTTTCAATCACAGTAAAAATTACATTATACATTGTTGTAAAATATAGGCAAAGAAAAATACATTGAAATATATAACGAAAATAGCAAAGAAAACATGATCAAATCTAATAAAAGTATAGAATGGAAAAAAGGTGCATCCGTCAAAGCCACAGGCCGGGACCTGATGAATTGGCGCAATTATCATCAATACTGTTAATATTATAATCATCATTATTTATATCATTAATATTATGCATTAGTAATTTTATCGATACCATTATTATTATTAGCGTTATTATTATAATCTTTATTGTTATCGTTGTTTTCATTATCTTTAAACTAGTATTTTTGCTATTAGTATTACGATGATAATTATTATTATAATTGTTTTCACTATTACTATAATGATAATAATTATTATTATTATCATTATTATAAATGATGATGATGATTAAAAAATGAAGCGATCAGTACCGGGCACATGCGCATCCAAGTAAGGCATCATCCAAAACTTGATGTATCCCGCACACATAAATGCTCAAATAATGATGTTGTTTGGTAGATCTTTTTAAAACTATAACAAAGGATCTTGGAAGTGTCGTGCCTTGTTTGACACCAGACTGAATGAGATTATAATGGATGAAAGACTGTGTCGATATTTTTTCTTAAACTCCATGCAAAAAATAAACTTATAACATAAACTTGGACATTGAATTCTATATATTTTTAGTAGACTGGTTAACGTCAAATGATTTGTTCAGATTATATGATATAAATTAAAAAAAATCACCTGTACGGCTACATTTGGCAGCTGAATGTTGAGCATCCCACCATCGGCAACCTCAACACGACTGATTTGTTCCTCAAAAGCCAGGATTAATTTACTTATTGCCCCACCTTCTTCCTCTGCGGCTTCAAGTTCCTCTGTTTCTACCTCAGCTATATTGTTCACGATACGTGTTATATACTCCGTTACCTGTCAAATTAGAACACAAAAGAGGAAGATAATTTAAGCTATAGTACGGGAAAGTAGTCAAATCTCGGAAATCAATCTTGAATTTAAAAAAATCTGAACGACGATAGTGTATTACATAACACGACAGTCTAAACACAGCTGTTAAAGCTGTTTCCACAATTGCTGGACCAACATCCACAAAATTGTCAAAAAGATATTAATAGACAGTGACAGGCCTAATCCTGTCATACAACTAACAAAACATTATAAAAAACTTCAAAAAAAAAATAGGGTCGGAGACGGGGTTAGGCTCTAGTAAAATTTTCAATGCTTCCAATATTGTTAAAAGGCAGTAATGGGATTTACCTCTTTCACATCTATGAAAATGTTATACTTGTTTCGGAGGGAAGACATTTTTTCCCATGAGATGATTATCGGAATATATAATAAAATGTATCATCCATCGCAACTCCATGCTCAATAGGATTAATCTTGCATCGTAAAGAATACCTCTTCACTTGTAAGATTCTGCTGCACAATGTTTAATGTTATCTCTGCCACAAACGTGATGTCATCTGATGTGATATCTTCGATGTTGGAAGTAACAGACGATACTTGCTGGATAACTTCACCTGCGTTTTCTTCACTTACGCTTACCTAAATTTTGAGCGAAAATTTATTACAGCATGTACACGTTGAGTGATAAACTTTCCCTCCTTAAGGTAACATAACATTTGCGAGCACGTTTCCCTTATAATATTGCGATAACACATTATGATAGATATCTTGTGCCATTGTGTCCCACAATATTTAATTTCACAACTCATGAACCGGGAGATGGAACATATTCTCCAAATAAATTTGGCGGTTATAATCACCTGAGGTTGTTAAAATATTTTAATCAAACCAATTTCTAGCAATTATTCGGTAACATTGTACTATTTCAAAATATTTCTTGTTTTTAAATGCCGTATCACGAGTAAACGAGTTAACGAATGAAGATATGCCTGTTGCGAGTGCTCGTAGTTCAGTATTGCAAATAAATATGACAGTGATAATCATTAGAATTGATTGACCGTGGGCTATTCATTACCCGTTAGGCATGATTTGATAGTTTTCAATTGAAAAGTAAGGATAAACTCTAAAAATAAAGTTGAGTAAGAAGGGAACATGTATGTTTATTTTGTAAAATTGTACACAATACTGGGTAGAAATCTACCCAATGAAGGGTAATTTTATATTTATCTTTAAAAAAAAAATAGTCGAACTTTTTTCAGTTTGTAATAATCAGTGGTATCTTCAATATACTTAACATAATCCCATTACATATGGAGGTTATTTAAAAGCCTCTTTTCAATGATCGAAATGTGAAATAAAATTCCAAAAACCTGTGTAATTTCGGTGAGAATATCTGTGACGTTTCTAAATGGTCCGCAATTATCCACAGGTTGCCACTGGCTCTGGGTAATACCATCGCCGATGCACAGAGCCCGTCCAATGGGTTCATTGGCTGTTCGGTATAACAAATATGTATACATACTTATATCAAAAGAACACTGGAAAACACTTTTAACCATATACGAAAAAGGGAAAAGATATGAATAAAGTTAAGAAGTGCCGTCTATGATTGACATTTTCTCAAGTAATTCATGACTCTGGAACAATTCAAAAACACGCGCGAATCTGGAATATTAATTTAGGTCCAAGGGCCGGGGACTTGGGGTTCCTACATTCTTCCGTTTTCGACGTGTGCCTCGCTTAAATTGTTTTTTAAATTTAATTTGGGGGCTAGAATATCTATAGACTCCAAGCCCATATCTTGGTTCGCTAGTGTTGAATAATAAAGTGACTCGGAAAACAAACTACATCGGCTGGACATCGTGATATCAAGGCCATTTTGGAATTGATAATGCGAGTAAATGAGTCGTTCTCGATCCTGCAAGCTGCAGTTGCCATTCATTAACACGTGAAACCGCAGCGGTTGGACATCGTGATATTTTTTTTGCGGCGGTGTACCGCGCCATATCATAACACGCCTTTAGGGAAATTACCATATTTATCGTGATATTCAACCTAGTCCCCCGCCCACTTCCTCAAATTAAAAGTGAATGAAAGACAATCAAAACCAACCTTGAGTGGTGTTGAATGGACACATTCCTGTCGAATATTCCACTGTTCCGTTTTCACCCACCGGAAATTCGACTCTTTCAAACCGAGGAGAAATCCATGAGATATCCTGGCAAATAGCTTTACAAAAAGAGTAAATAAAAAGGATTGAAAAATAAGGTCATGACAAATTTCAATTTCAAAGCTCCACGGCACACCACACATCACATGTAAATATATTGTTCTCACATGTACCTCCATTCTAAAGCCCGTAGAATTACAAAGTAGGTCGGCTTTCCCCCATTTGTATACTATACCTTTTTTTCCGGGGCAGTGGTTGTTAGTGAGAATGTTGATGTCAAAATTGTTAAGACTATATTATGTGAATAATTGTGTGAAATAAAAAACGCCACAACATTTAAGTAAATGTTTAAAAACATATCTTATCATGTTTTGGACCTTTAATTGGAATGTATTCCAATAGAGGTGAAATGAATTAATATTTCTTTCCACATGCACAAAATATCCGTCAGACAGACAATGAATGAAAAATAATTCTGACATACGTACGACCCAGAAAAAACGAAACCGAGAATTATCGATGTTTTATCATAACTTAATCACTATTATAATTAATAAATGACACATATTTGTGAAGCTTAGATCCTCCTCTTGCATTTGATGCAACTCATATGATGCATATTTCACGCAGGAGTGGGTAAAAACAATTTGGAGGAAGGAAACCAAAAAGTCATTTGGCGGGCGGTATCGGAATTTCGAAGAAAAATTCACATTTCTAAAAAATTTCAGTTTCTGCCCTTTCATATGACACCTCAATCAGGAAAAATAAGCCAGGAATAACAAAGTTCTGTTTGTGTTTAAAGTGATGCTTGCATTTTTTTATTTAAAAAGTTCGTTTTCACTGGCTGCCTGTCGTAGCAACAAGCAGAATTGACAAAAGACTTAACTCTGTTTCATTGACAATCAGCCATGCATGAAGTCTTTCGTCTATGTCTGATCGTCAACGAAACGGAGTTAAGTCTTTTGTCAATTCAGTTACTACGTTACTACGGCAGGCAGCCAGTGAAAACGAATTCGTTTAATCAAAATAATTATGGAAACGAGCACTAATTTTTTTTTTTTTGCTCCCGAAATTTTGAAAATCGCGCCGGCCAAGGAGAGAAAGGGAAAGAAAGAAGGAAAGAAAAGGGGGAAAGGAGATTGGGGGCCCAGAGGGCATTGCCCCCCCCCCCTCGCCAGTAAAAGAGAAAGAAAGAAAGGGAAAGCAAAAAGAAAAGGAGAAGATAAAGAGAAGGACGAAAAAGGAAGAAGTAGAGAAAAGAAGGGGAATATCAGTTGCCCTTGCCTCCCCCAGCAAACTTCAAATAGAGAGAAGGAAGGGAAAGAAAAAAGGTAAAGAAATCAGTTGTGATTTTTCCCGCCAACATTGTGCAAGTGGATCGGAGGCCGAAAGGCCTTTGCCTGACCCCCCTTCCTCAGGATAGAAAGACATAGAGAAGGAAGGGAAAGAAGAGAAAAGGGGGAAAGAGGGCGTAATCGGGGGCCGAAAGGGCCTTGCTTCCCATGCTGTTGCCTCCCCCCGGCTAAAAAAGAGAAAATGAAAGAAAAGGGGGAAAAGAAAGAGAGATCACTTGTGAAGTGTATCGCTTCTTCTTTCATCATTGTACAACTATCATTGTACAAATGTATTTATATATTCATTTATTTGTTCCTGTTTGATAACAATAATATGAATATAAAATCATAACAGCAACAAAACTAAATGCAAAAGAAAACTATTTTGCAGACAGAAAGAAGCGCTAAAATGACCATGCATTTGCAGGTAAAATTGTAAGCAGGCGCGTACGCAGGGGGGGGGGGGGGTATTTTGAGTAAAACAAAACAAAAACTCAATGGTTCCCATATAGGCAAGGGTCGCACTAAGTTGCGTTTTTTCGTCCGGGACTCACCAAAAAAACGCAAATCTCACGCACAAATTGTGCATAAGCGGTGAGTAATTGCATCCCATAGGACGCAACAAATATTCCCAGGTTGGTTTCCGGAAGCTGGAGAAGAATCATTTTCGCATCGTATACTGATTATAATTTCAATGATTTATACATCTATCCAATCTGTCCATATCAAGTGAACAGAAACGACCCACTCATAGGCGCCGGAAGTAAAGGAGTAAAAACTGGTTTGTATTTGATAACCAAAAAGAAATTAAAAAATAATAAAACCTGAATTGAATCAATATAAATTGGATTCCATTCAAAGAAAATAAAAATGTAAACAGGAATTAAATTTCCTAAACATTCTGCATGCCCCTTTATTTATTAATATAGGATTTGACGTGCATTTTGAGGAATTATTGTGAGAGGATGAAAAAGCGTGTGTATTTTTTATTATAGGGGTGAGAAGACATGAGCCCCTGAAGACTGGCGTACTGGTGTGGTGGGTGGGGGGGGGGGGGCAGTTGCCCCCAAATGAAATTCAAACGTGGTTTATTTATAATTCAATACCAGTGATTTTAATACAAAATGTTGCTGAAATAACATGATTTTCCGCGACTTTTTCTCATTTTTGTTGTTGAAAATTATACTTTTTTATGCGTTTGTTGAAAAGTTATAAATTCCCAAATTTACATTCCGGCAAAAGATGTGCTTATTAAGAAGCATCCATGTCAGGGCCTGCAGAACGGCGGGCTCAGGGGCTCGAATACCCCATCTCACCTTTTTTTAAAGAAAGAGAGAAAGTAAGAAAGAGTGACCTGCCAGTGTCACAAAAAAGTAAATATGCTAATCTGACCGTAATTAAATGCCTCAAACCGCAGAGCTTCCGGGGGCTCCACCCCCTGGGCCACTGGATGCTCATCTGACCATAATTTAATGCCTAGAACCCCTGAGCTCCCGGGGGCTCATCCCCCTGACCCCCGCCGGGGCAAAGCGCCTGGTGTCGACGCCAATTTAAGCTCCACTCGCTTCGCTCTACATGATCGTTAATACTCCGCGAGGCCTGCATGTAACATGTAAGATTGGTGGGGATGCAGCTTTTTCTTCTCCCCCCAATATTTGTTTTTGCTCATTACGCCACTGCCCCTAAAAGGTGAGCCCCCTGAAATGTTTGCCCCCTTCCAAACTGCTTCCGGCGCGCCTGGGCCCACCTGTGACATTAATAAACGATGTGCACGAGACTAATTTTGTTCGGTATAATTCGCATTTAATTGATTTTATGAACAAATTGAGAAAGAAAAAAGCGCATCTGTACAACTAAATTTAATGTTTTAGCCAGATTCTGGCGATACAAATGTGTAATTTTCTGAACAAATTAGGCTTTCACGATCGCTTTGCCGACATGCTTGACGATGCCTTCGTGTTCTTGTTTGTTGCCGTGGCCTTGGTTGGTTTAAAAAAGAAAGGGGGCTCGAGCACCCCGAGCCACGCCGTAGCGCGGGCCCTATACATTGAATAACGGCTGGCATGATGATTTGACAGATGGGCCTGTCACCTGAAGCAAACTGAGTCCTGACATACTTTTGAAAGTTATAACTTGTATGCCCTAGTGTAGAGCGATTATCGGCCTTTTGTTTAAATCAAATAGACCTAAAATACGAATTAGGGCTAGTTCTGACCAGAAAACGACCCAAATAGTCCGTCGGTACCCCCTGTATATCCGCGCCTGGTTGACACCCACATAAACTAAATTTATTAATTACCGAAGAAGCCCCTCGACACGGGGTAAATATATATCTTTTTCGGAATTTAAAAACTTTAGCCATTGTAAGTAATGCTCTGTGTGGTCTTCAAAATATCAGAATGTTCTTCCGGCGGGAGTGAAAGCCTGGTGAAAACCCTCCCCTTCCCACGTTCTGAACAAGTTGTGGGTGTTATGTTTTGATATGGCAGGCGTGGGATATGCTTTTGCTCCCCTCTCACCAACGAGACCAAGCGCCAGATACGCCACTGATTACCACTGGAGTACTGATGGGGAAGGGGGAGGGCAGTTACCCCCTAATAAAATTTAAATGTGGTTTATTTCTAATTCGATACGAGTGATTTACAAATGTAGCTGAGATAACATAATTTTAAGGGATTTGTCTTCACTTTGTAGTAAATTATACTTCTTATGCGTTTGTTAGAGAATGACGAATTTCAAAATTCATAGTCAGGCAAGAAATATGCCTATTTAGAGGCGGCCTACACGCCAGGGCCGGCGGAACGATGGGGCTCGAGCCTTCCCCCTCCCCCACTGTTTTGAAAAAAGTATATTAAAGAGACATAGAAAGAAATATAGAAAGAAAGAAAGAATAGTGACCTGCCAGTGTCACAAAATAATGGGGTAACAACATATGCTCATCTGACCGTAGTTTAATGCTTAAAATCCCTGAGCTTCCAGGGGTTCCGCCTCCTGGACCCAACGCGAATTAGGGACCTGCCAGTGTCATGAGTAAGGTATTAAAATATGCTCACCTGACCGTAATTAAATGCCCTACCCCTGTGCTTCCGGGGACTTCGCCCCTTGACCTCCGCCAATTTACCCTACGTTTTACCTGATCTTAAATACTTTAGCCTCCCCCACCCACTTTCAACCCCCTGTTTAATCACTTTAGACTCCCTTTAAACTCCTTTCCCTACTCCTTCATGAAACTAGCTCGAAACGCTCCTAAATACTTCGGTGAAAGAAGCCCCACTACAGTCTTGTCAGTCATGAAAATGCATAGGGTGGGGGCCTTTCAGGAGTATACTTGTATACAGGTAGTCGTGATACAGAGGCCCCATTCATGTCCGTGCTATAGGACATGCAATGCCGTTGCGCGGGCCTGGATCACGAGTATAACTAGTTTGAGTTGGTTGAAGTTGAAGTTATGTTATTAGGAGGGCTTTGTCCAACGTCTGGATGAATTACTATAGCCTGATAGATAGATATATAGATATATAGATAGAAGCCACGTACAAAAGTATAATCGATTACAACAGTTGCGGGGCCTATATCGCGAGCAGGATTTTAAACAAAATATTCACTTTTATTTTTTAAAAGTACTGGTCCATTTGCTCTAAAATTTGCAAAAAGTTATTGTTATGTAATTTCTAGAAAACATGGCAACCACATGATTTACAATGAATCTAAATACATTGATTTGCCGAGTTGCTTCCTTTTATCAAATATACGCGTACAACAATGTGAGGACACACTGTGCGGATAGCAAACCGTACGGACGATCCGTGCGAGCAGAAAACCCGAATATTATGTCTGACGGACAAACGAAACTGGTAGGACAAACGCCAAGTCACACCGGCTGAAATAAGGTCCGGTTTGTGAACAAGACGGAGCGGCACATCATGTACGATGTTACATAATTACACTAGGTATCCTTTAATGACTTTTTTTTATAATTATGCGCGTTAATAATTCACCTTATTAATCAGCCGACAGGTGTATAATAATTCTCATTTGACACTGCTTCAATACACAAAGCTTTAGATTCCACCGATATTTTAAAAGAACATTAATCCCACACTCACTTGATAAGTCAAGAGAAATTATCCCAACGTCCAGTTGAAGCTTAGAGTTACTCTTTCCTCCTATGGCAGCTATCCACATCTCATTGGTATTTACATAGACATCATCGGGAACGATGTTTCTGCTATATCCATAGAAAGTTGTGATGACAGACTGTATGTCAGACGGATCGTTACCAGTCCCTATTTCGATCTTATCATCAGCATAGAAGAGATACAAATATTGGAACACAACTTGAAATCCATTCGTAGCGTTTGTGTGTAGTAATGTTGCGTTATACGATCGTCTTGTGGTGGTGTATAGTATGGAGATGAAATGCGATTCGCCTTCCTGAAGATATGGGGCTGAATTATCTGTAGGATTTTTTATTTAAAGACAAAGACAAGTAGGAGAGAAATTAATTTAATGAAAGAAAAAAGGAAAAAAGAACACCAAGTTTAACTTTTGCATCTGTAGACGATTAATCAGTTCTTCAACTAGAGATTGATAAACTTCATCACCTTGCACCGACTAAATTTCTGTGAACCTCTCTCGAAAAAATACCCTATTCTCTCCGTACGATTCGACCCCCTGAAGTTACTTAGACCATTTAGGCTATTCTTGACAAGCTTGTCGATCTGACTGTATTTGTCAGAGCCCCCCAAAACAGAGACCAAACTCGCATCGGTTTCATCCCATCTACCTTATGCACGACATTATATTCTACAAATTCATAACTACGACAAAATTCAGTCTTACTTCTAAGTACCAAATATCCGTTTTTCTTTGACTTACCGCATGCTAGTTCGTCCTCGTAACGATCGCATTGGTAAAGTCCATCGCAAACGACATTCAGTGACACGTTGATGTTTGATCTCGAACAAGCAAATACTGCTAGTAGAATATAGAAGATAGAGAAAAAGAGTGACGTATGAGAAGTTCATAAAGCTAGGAAATTTTACAATTAATTCCACTTGGTTTTCTTTGATTACTTGTAGTAATTAGACGCTTTAAATTCACCTTCTTAATACATGTACTGTTATTTCTGGTAAAACTGGAAGCATGTTTTATCTTCATTGGTCGACAGGTGTTGAATAATCATCATTTTGTAACTGAAAAGACACATTGCTTCAATACACAGAGCTATAGATTCCTACGATATTTCAAAAGAATATTAATCCCACACTCACTTGATAAGTCAAAAGAAATTATCCCAACGTCCAGTTGAAGCTTAGAGTTACTCTTTCCTCCCATGGCAGCAATCCACATCTCATTGGTATTTACATAGACATCATCGGGAACGATGTTTCTGCTATATCCATAGAAAGTTGTGATGACAGACTGTATGTCAGACGGATCATTACCAGTCCCTATTTCGATCTTATCATCAGCATAGAAGAGATACAAATATTGGAACACAACTTGAAATCCATTCGTAGCATTTGCTTGTAGCAAGGTTGCGTTATACGATCGTCTTGTGGTGTTGTATGGAATGGAGATGAGATACGATTCGCCTTCCTGAAGATATGGTGCTGAATTATCTGTAAAATATTTTTAATAGAAAAGTAGGAAATAAATAAATTAAAAGTAGAAGAAAAGGAAAAGAACAACAATTAGTAACTTTCGAATCTGTAAACGATTCTCATCAGTTCTTTAGCTAGAGATAAGCTTTATCACCTTGCACCCATAGGCGCCGGAAGCGGGGGGGGGGGGGGGGCAAAACGCATTTTCGCCCCGCCCCCTCCTCCCCCCCCACAAAAAAAAAAAAAATCAGCAGGAAAGAAGCAAAAATGGTTAGTATTTTTAACCAAAAATTAAAAAAATAAAACAAGAATTGAACGCATAAAATTTATATTCCATTCAAAGTAAAGGGGTGTAAACGGGAATTTAATTGCCTAAACATTTTAGCATGCCTCTATATTTTATCAATGGAGGATTTTGAAATAGCGTAACGCGATTATCGTGGAAGTATAATTGTGAGAGGATGGGAAAGCGTGTGTGTTTTTATTATAGGGGTGAGAAGACACGAGCCCCTGAACACTGGCGTACTGATGGGAAGGGGGGGGCATTTGCCCCCCCCCCCCAAAAAAAAAAAAAAAACTGCGAGCAATGTTCCTCCAATAATTAAAAGTACGTTCTCTACGCTCGTTTGCATTTAGAGTTCATCTCATTAAGTAATATACTGTATTGATGGTCTTATTTATTTTTGAAGTAAGAGATTATGCTTAAAGCCCCATCAGGACCGAGTATTGCATCTAATAGTGAAACAAGTGGTCGTAATGTGACCTCAGAAAGTAGCTCGGATCACTTTAAGAGATAATTTGGAAGACCATCCCTGATAACGTACTTACTTTGATATAGGGATATATACACGTCTAAAGATTCTATTTTTTCGCTTTGAGGTTTTCCTTTGTAGGTGCCCCTTTTTCACAGAAAGTGATCGATTTTTGCTGGTGCACCACACTTTAAAAGGCCCTTCATCAGCACTGCTAGGATGTGGATTAAATAAACATTGTATGAATGGTCACCAGGTTCATGAGTCTATTTAAAGCTCACCATGATCACCTTCAATATCAAGCTACTATCGAGCTGATTGAAAATGGAAAAGTTACCATGGCTTTGGCGGCAGCGCACCGAGGGATCCATTATCAACCACCTCTCCGAGATCTTAAAGGGGTGTGTGTGTGCATATGGGGATGTGTTGTTGTGTTGGCAGCTGCCAAAAAAATCCACTTAATCCACCAACAAAATACCACTTTTTGTATTCATGGATGCCAGCTATAGGTGTTCTTACATCTTAACAGCTCCCTGGATGTGATATTCTTGGATTTGGTGTGGAAATAAACCTGAATTTTGGGAAATTGATCTTCATTGTTCATCTGGAGCTTTGTGTATATTCTCAGGGCAGTCCCACTCATAGCACTTCATGGTGGATCTCCATGAATTTTGTTTTAACTTGCACCAGGGTCTACTTTGGATTTCCTTCAAAGTTCAAGATTTCTTTAGTCATCATTCATGCAAGGATCTATTTACTTCTAATCAATGCATGACACGATACTTGACTGCTTAATTAGCCTCTGATGTGGAATTTTAACTGCTTTAGCTCGTGTGGATTTTCTTTGATAGCTGTAGTCTACATGTGTACTGACCCTACTGATCTGTTCCTGCCAGCAAGTAATGTATGTATTATTAGTAGTAGTTCTTCATAATTAGATATTGTGTAATGGGTAGAAAGCCTAAATATCCTTGTGGAGTATGCTTCAGGGCAGTTACTACAAGGACTACAGGAGTTCAGTGTGAAGGAACCTGTCTGAAATGGTTTCACGCTGAGTGCATTGGCTTAACATCTACCGAGTATGTAGCATTTGATTCTAGCTCTATCGTATGGATCTGCAACCACTGTGGGGCTCAAAATTTGGCTCATTCCTGTCTCTCAAGCTTGCAACTCAGTCCAGACACCAACAGGTTTGGAGTGCTTGATCCTGATGGCCAAAATGTCATCAGCGAGGAAAACTCAAATTCATGTACATGTAGGCCTACATGTGACTCATCAAACCCACCATCTCCTGGTTCACCCGCCTCATCGTCGCCCCAAAACATCAAGCAAAGGCGGTCTAAGCACAAACCTCGACCTAGAGTGCTAAGATTTCTCAATGTGAACTGCCAGAGTATACGTGCTAAGATGCAACCATTTTCCATCTTGGTTCATCAACACAACCCTGACATATAGTCATTGGTACAGAGTCCTGGTTGTCAGATGGCATCAACAGCAATGAAGTATTCCTTGATGAGCAATACAGCATCCTACGTAGGGACCGTCCAAATGACCCACATGGAGGGGTGTTTATTGCCACCAAGACTGATTTGATCGTTACAAGAGAGAAAGAACTGGAGACTGACTGTGAGATACTGTGGTGTCGTATTGAAATGGCAGGGAACAAAACACTTCATGTTGCAGCTTACTATCGACCAAAAGAAGATGATGAAGTCAGCCTCGCTGAGCTGCAACGGTCTCTGTCCAGGTTAGATAGAAGACACCTGGTTGTACTCGCAGGAGATTTCAACCTACCTGGATGGAAGTGGGATGGCCCTTATGTTGGTCCTTGTGCTTACCCTGCCCTTCATCATCAGTTTGGTGAAATTATAAACGATCACGGTCTTACTCAACTTGTCAAAGAGCCTACTCGACAAGCGAACACTCTTGACTTGATACTTATCAGCAATCCAACCTTGGTCAACTCTGTGAAAGTAGTGCCTTGTATCTCGGATCACAACTGTCCAGTTGCTGATATAGACATGCCACCCCCACGAAGATACCAGCCAAAGAGGAAAATTCTTATGTACAAGAAAGCAGACTGGGAGGGCTTTACAGAACTCATGCAACATGTGGCAGATTACATATGTAGCAAGTCATCCAGTGCATCAGTCCATGACCTGTGGCAACTCTTCAAGAGTGGAATTGAAGGGGGTATTCAAACATTCGTCCCCCACAAGATGCTCAAACAGAAACAAGACTTGCCATGGATTACTAGCGGTATCCGTAAACTCATCTATAAGAGAGATAGGTTACACAAGCAAGTGACCAGGCTCAGGAAACAGAACATGCTGGTCCCTTTCCCGCTTGAGACAGAATTGCAGCATTTGAAACGCCTCATCCAAGCAGAATCAAGAAAGGCATATTGGAGCCATCTTGAGTCAATCTTCACTGCTGATGGGCCCAATGAGTACGAGGAAATGAAGAGGTTCTGGAAGTTTGTGAAGAACAATCGTACTGACCGCTGTAGGATACATACTCTGAAAACTGATGAGCATACTATCACTAGCCCCCAGGACAAGGCTGAAGCACTGAACAAACAATTCAAGATGGCTTTCACCAATGAAACTGATGTTCCCGCTGATCTCCTTCCTGAAACATCTCCTTATGACTCCATGCCAGACATCCACATCTCAACCGAAGGCATTGTTAAGATGTTAGAGAAGTTGAAAGTCCGGAAAGCCCCGGGACCAGATGGAATACCAGCATTGGTACTCCGCAAGCTTTCAAGAGTGGTAGCTCCATCTCTGCGTGCCATCTTTGAAGTCTCATACAGGACCAGTGAAGTTCCAGATGATTGGCGCCTTGCGAACGTGGTCCCCATCTACAAGAAGGGAGATAAAACAGATCCTGAGAATTACCGCCCAATCTCTCTCACTTGTATCATCTGCAAAATGATGGAGCACATATTTGCAAGTAACATCATGGGTCATGCACGCAGAAACAGTATCCTCTGCCCACTTCAACATCGTTTTTTCAAGCTAAGAAGTCGTGTGAAATCCAACTGACTGGCTTTGTCACCGACCTCTTGAACAACATGGAGGACAACAATCAGACGGACATAGTAATCACCGACTTCAGTAAAGCCTTCGACAAGGTTGGTCACCAGAGGCTTCTGAAGAAGATGGAATACTATGGTGTGAGAGGCCAAAACATTGACTGGATATCCAGTTTTTCTCTCTAACCGTAAGCAGCAAGTTGTTCTGGATGGTCATACGTCATCAACGGTAGAGGTCCAGTCAGGTGTGCCTCAAGGGTCAGTACTCGGACCGTGCCTCTTCCACTTCTACATAAATGACCTGCCAAACCAACTTTCAACGAAAGTCAGACTCTTCGCCGATGACACGGTTCTGTACCATACCATCCAGACACCTGAGGATGCAGACTTGCTACAGCAGGATCTTGATCAGCTTTGTAGGTGGTCAAGCAAGTGGATGATGGCACTAAATCCAAAGAAATGCCAAGTCATAACTGTCTCCAGGAAGAAGACCAAGTATGTCCATCATTATTCACTCAATGGAGAAATCTTGGAGTCTGTGTCAGCTGCCAAATACCTTGGCATTACTCTCACTGCTGACCTCAACTGGACACAGCATGTATCTGCCACTTGCAAGAAGGCAAACAACACCCTAGCCTTTCTTAGAAGGAACCTGCGTGTCAACTCCACTCGGCTTAAGACCACTGCATACCAGGCTCTCGTTCGCCCTCTTCTTGAGTACGGGAGTGCTGTCTGGGATCCACACACCATCAGATGTGTAAACCAGTTGGAGATGGTCCAGAGACGAGCAGCGAGATATGTTCTCAACCGCTATCATCATACATCTAGCGTCTCTGACATGCTGAGTCAACTTGGATGGACCTCCCTCCAGAAGAAAAGAGAGCATCAACGTCTCACCTTACTGTACAAGATGCACCACTCTTTGGTTGACTTTGACATCCACCACTACATCCAACCGGCAACAGTCGTAAGAACTACAAGATCGTCTCGTCCTTACTGTTATCGTGTCATGCAGTCACGAACAGAGCAACATATTCACTCCTTCTTTCCTCGCACTGTTCGACAGTGGAACGCTCTCCCTCTTGAGGTTGTCCTGGCTCCATCAGTGGAAGCCTTCCAGCGACAACTAAAGACCGGGGGGAAGTAAATTCCGGCAATTTTTTTACTGGCACTATGTATATATATACACCCCTCACCTGCACATCTGGGCATCCCCATGTCGCCACACACATACACTCGCACACATCTGCAAGAATCTTCAGCAGTGAAGGAGGCAGATTATTTTGAAGAAGAAGAAGAAGAAGGCTTAATGCAAGACAAAAATATTACTATTCGAGGAGATAAAAGGCTACTGTAAAACCTGAAGGTCAAGATATTGAACAGCTTGCATTCCAACTAATTTCTGGAAGGAATGTGCTCCAAGTGACGCATTCATACTACAGAAAGTCTCGTCTTATCTTGAACCGATTTTGATCAAACATAGAAGATTTTGTTATGTTAATGATATTTTCCTTCAAATTTAACACTCAGTTTGTTATTATCTCACAACAAGTTATTTTGAATAGCGCGCTCTGCGAATAAACTCGACTATCCCTTTAAAGCTCACCATGACCCCCTTCAATATCAAGCTACTATCGAGCTGATCGTCTTATCTAGAAGATTCTGCACAAAAATGGCTCGAAATGACTACCGACGGACACACCATCATGCAACCCCTGTACTTTTATTTCTATTAGACGAGCGTACGTGCGAAATGATGAGGAAATTCAACCATCAAAATGCGAAAAATACTGATATTTACTAAGTTCTTAATTCCATAAAGCAGTGGAGAAGAATGTGAGAGAATGCAAATTATAGGGCGTAATATTTCAGCACCCTTATTCCAATTATTCCGTGTTCGTGTAACTGTGCAAATGTTCCATTAAATCTGTTATCAATAACAAGTTGCAACAACTGTTATAAGCTACTGACATCGTGGCATTCGATTGACTGAGAGAACATTTATTATAGAATTGTGACATTTGTAATTGATTTCAATAACATGTTTAACCAGACTGTTCATTGCCAACTTAAATGGACCTATCTTTAAAACAAAGGACTTCCTATGGACAACGTTCGGTGCTTGGGGCCAACCTTTGGGTTCTCTTCCGGAAGCTCTGTCACTGATGTGTCAAACGAAAGCATTATACCATGTTCTTTGATAACACACGCCATAAAATAAATACAAAGACATATTGGAAATATCATAAGAGGCATTGGGTTATTATCAATATATGCTACAAATTCATAACTACAACAAAAACCTGTCATACTTTTAAGGAACGCAGTACCGAATATCCGTTTTTCTTGGGCTTACCGCATGCTAATTCATCCTCGTAACGATCGCACTGGTAAAGTCCATCGCAAACAACATTCCGTGACACGTTTCTGTTTGATCTCGAGCAAGCAAATACGGCTAGTATAATATAGAAGAAAATAGAGAAAAAAAGTGACATATGAGTAGGTTAAAATGCATGGAAATCTTCGATTGATTCCACTATGTTTTCTAAAATTACTTGTAATAATTAGGCGCGTGAAATTCACGTTATTAATACTATTACTTGTGAAAAAACTGGAAACATGGCATATCTTCTTCAGTCGACAGGTGTTGAATAATTCTGATTTTTTTTTTTTTAAACTGGAAAGATACCAGTTATCATTGCTTAAATACACACATCTGTAGAGGTGTCGTATAGTCGGGTGAATACGTCGCCGGACTTTCGATCACAAGAGTCTCGCCGTGGCACTAATGTCCTTTGGCAAGATATTGATCTACATTTGCCACACTCAACCCAGGTGAGGTAAATGGGTACCTGGCAGGAATTAATTCCGTGATATGCTGAAGCGCTGTAATGGCAGCTAGGCTAAAGCCAGGGTAATAATGAATGCGCCTCGGAATAGAATTTCAAGATAGACGGCGCTATAGAAATGTCTATCATTATTATAGATTCCAGCGATATTTTAAAAGAACATTAATCCCACACTAGCTCACTCACTTGATAAATAATTAGCAAATATCCACACGTCCATTTGAAGCCTAGAGTTACTCGTTCCTGCTATGGCAGCAAACCACATCTCATTGGTATCTACATAGACATCCTCGGGGGCGATGGATATTCTTCCATTGAAAGTCGTGATGACAGACTGTATGTCAGACGGATCGTTACCAGACCCTATTTCGACTTTAACACCAGAATATATATTTATAGACTGGAACACAACTTGAAATCCATTCGTAGCGTTTGTTTGTAGCAAGGTTGCGTCATAAAATCGTGTTGTAGTGGTGGTTGGTAAGGAGATGAAATGTGATTCGCCTTCCTGAAGAAATGGTGGTGAGTTATCTGTAAAGATATTTTAATTTAAAGACATGTAGGAAAGAAATTAGTATAACGAAGAAAAAAGGAAAATAACAACAAATAAATTTCGCATCTATCGATGATTCTGATCAGTTCTCCAACTAGATTGGTACTTAAACTTCATTACGTTGCATCAATGCACCGACTGTTCTGGGAACTTCTCTCCAAAAACTAAGGTGGGTTTTAACCCATCTACCTTATGCACACAATTTCGTTGCCAGAGATTATTTATAGTGAACATTACATTTTCCCACTTAAATCATTTGGACACCATTAAAAATAAAAAAATTATGTTTATTCCAAATTTATAAAGACTGGCTTGTCCTGATATGCAGAAATATGACTTCATATTATGGACTTTTAGATTTGCACGATGAGAACGTAGACTGCCATGCGTGACATCCTTTTAAGGCAATATGACGTCCTTTTTCGGCACTTCCAGTGCCCGGCAGTGCCTTAAAAGGATGTCACACATAGCAGTCCACGTTCTCGTCGTGCAAATCTAAAAGAACCTAGTGACAAAAAACCTGGTGCCTTGACCCAACTTTGGGGTTTGGGGGGGGGGGGGGGGGGGGGGGGGGTAACCCGACAGCTACCGTATCCGGACACCTACCCCCTGGAGTCCCTGGACATCCGTCCCCCGGATAACCACCCCCAGTCACCTACCCCCTAGGACAACTACCCGCTAGGAAAACCAACCTCTAGGACGACTACCCCCAGGACAACTACCCGCTAGGGAAACCAACCTCTAGGACGACTACCCCCAGGACAACTACCCCGGATAACTACCCCCAGACAACTACCTCCAGGAAAACTACCCCCCTGAAAACTACCCCCGGACAATTACCCCTATGATAGTTGTCCGGGGGGTAGTTGTCCTAGACAATGAATGTTTAACAGGGTATTTGTCTGGGGGTAGTTGTCCGGGGGAAGTCGTCCTACAGGATGGTTGCCCTAGGGGAAAGTTGTCCCTAGGGTGTAGTTGACCGGGATGTCTAGGGGTAGGTATCCTAGAACCGACAGCTACACTCAGACTGCTACATTTATATTTAAAGACCTAGATGGTCTTAATAACATTGAGGGGTCAAGTCTTGTGAGTGAAATTGTGACAATTTCAGGATAGGTCCCTCGACCCGACCGTGTTGTGAAAAAACGTTGAAAAAAAGGATACCCTAATAGGCCTTGACCACAAAAACCATAATTAAAGTGACTAAAATATCAAGAAAAGTCCATGAGAAAACCGAAACAAATCTGTCTTTAGAATGATGAAGAGAGTTCACCAATAAAATTGCAAGACACTCATGAACTTCCACAATTTCATGAAACAGTTGACAAGAATGTAAGAGAATGCGACGTGTGTTAAGCTGCTAAAGTGAAAACTCCGCTAAAGTGTAACCTGCCGCCTAAGTTTTTGAAAAAGTAGTTCACTTCAGCGAACGGGCTCGGCGGCCGTAGCGGTCGTGATGCCGGCGCGCGAATTTTTTTTCCGTACTCGAGAGGGCAAATACCCCATAGTGCGCATGCGCGTGGACTTGTGATTTCTCTGCTACTTCCCATACGAAATGTACATGTATTCGCATCTACTGTGCACGATTCGCGTTCTACGAGTAAACGATGGCATAGTAGTCTTCAAACACAGACTCTGATTTGCCAGTTTGACAAAACAATTACGCATATATCGTGCGTAGCAATAGTACTAGTATTCAAGTCTGAGTAGTTGTATGATTCAGACATTTTAGTGCTTACAGAAATGCATCCCAAATTGAATAGCATGGTATAGTAGTCTGCAAGCACAGACGCTAATCGGACAGTTTGACAACATAGTGTCTTGAGTAGTGCTTTATATTCAATATGTGTAGTTTTATGATTCAGACCCTACTGGTGCGTGTATTGGAAAGGCATCTCAACTTGCAGAGTGGCATAGTAGTAAGGGCATTCGTTTGTGTTAAGAGTTAACATCCTTCTGGCTCTCAGCAGACCATGATTATAAATAAAAGTAATACAGAGAGTGCGAGCATACTGGAGGGAGGGCTAGAGAGAGAGAGAGAGAGAGAAAGAGAGAGAGATATGGAGAGAGAGAGAGAGAGAGAGAGAAGAGTGTGAGAGAGCAGTGGCACAATACATAGGCCTACCATGGGGTCTGGAATCATTAAACTACACAAACTTGCATAAAATCACTACTCATCAATACACAATATATTATTATGTCCTTGCAGACTACTATACTACACTCTACACATTGAGATGCATTTCTAACGCACGCACCAGTAGGGTCTGAATCATACATCTACGCAGACTTGAATAAAGTACTTCTCAGCACACTACTAGTATGTTGTCAAACTGTCAGATTAGCGTCTGTGCTTGCAGACTACTATACCATTCTATACAAGTTGCAATGTATTTCCATATGCACTACTGGGTCTGAATCATACAACTACACAGACTTGTCTGTGTTGAAGACTACTATGCCATCGTTTACTCGTAGAACGCGAATCGTGCACAGTAGATGCGAATACATGTACATTTCGTATGGGAAGTAGCAGAGAAATCACAAGTCCACGCGCATGCGCACATGGGGTATTTGCCCTCTCGAGTACGGAAAAAAAATTCGCTGCCGGCGCGCGTTCGTTGTTCGTGTACGTCTGGAGCTAGCTAGCTGAACTGAGGCCAGGCGCACGCGTGATGAGACCAGAGACTTATGGAAAGCCGTTGAGGACTTTATTCACATGCCCCAGACGTATAGAACGCGGCACACGTCTGCTAAATTGACCAATCACCGCCTGTTATTTAGCAGACGTGGTGCAAGGTGTAATAGCACACGCCTGCTAGTTTATTAGCAACACGTGTGCCCTTTTCCAGACGGGTGCGCAGAACGCTCGTAATTTGATTTTTAAGGCAACCAATCAAGTCCGCTGTTACAAAGCTGCTCAGCTAGTACGTACGAGCCTGCTCGCTATTACAAAACTGCTCAGTTCAGTACATATTGGATGGGGGACACACCCACGGCAGGCACGGATCCAGGGGAGGGCCAAAGGGGTCTCCCCCTCCCCCGCCAAAAGAGAGAGAGAGAAAGAGCTAGAGAGACAAGGAACAGAAGGGAAGGGGAAAAGAGGAGAGAAAAGAAAGAAAGAAGAGGAAGAAGAAAAGAAAAGAGGGGGAAAAAGAGATCGGCGGGGGGGGGGGGGGGGCGACTGAGGGCCTTGCCTCCGAGGCTGTTGCCCCCCCTCCCCCCTCCCCCCCCCCCCCCCCAAAAAAAGGAAGGAATTAAGGGAAATAAAAAAAGGAGAAGAGGAGACAAAGGGAAGGGGGGGAAAGAAAGAAGAAAAGTAATTAAGGGAGACATCAGTTATGATTTTCTCGCCAACAATTTGTTGATCCTCAGGGGGGGGGGGGGGGGGGCGGACAAAAATAAAGGAGAGTAGGAAGGGAAAAGGAAAGATGAGAGCTAAAAGGGAACAAAAATGGAAAGAAGAAAAGATAACAGGTGAAAAAAAAGGGAGGGGGGTCAGATGCAATTAATCCAGCCACATGTGGTTCAGGTAGGGGGGTGAAAGGCCTTTGCCTCCCCCAGCAAACTTTAAAAAGAGAGAAGGAAGGGAAGGGGGAGGGAAAGAGATGACAAAGGGAAAGAGAAAAAAAGGGGAAGAAAAGGTAGGGGAGATCAGTTGCGATTGTTCTCGCCAACAAGGTGTGGATCGGGGGGCGAAAGGCCCTTGCCTCCCCTCCCCCTCAGCAAAAGAGAGAGAGAGAGAGAGAAAGAAGGGAGGGAGGGAATGGAAAGAGGAGAGAAAGGGAAAGAAAATAAAGAGTAAGAAGAAAAATAAATATGAGAAAAGATATGCTTTCACGCTTCCTATCGCCCCCCCCCCCCCCCCCAACGAGACCAAGCGCCATATACGCCACTGGACACTACTGGTGTATCCCTCAAAAAGATTAAAACGAGGTTTATTTCTAATTCGATTTCAGTGATTTACAAATATGTGAAATTACATAATATTTAGTAAATTATACGTATTTATGATTTTGTTGGAAAATGACGAATTCCCAAAGTTACAGTCAGTCGAGAAGTATGCCTATTAAGAGGCCTTCATGTCCAGGCCCGCTGAACGGCGGGGCTCGGGAGACTGAGCTTTCCCTCCTCCCCACCATTTTGAAAAAGTATATTAAAAAGAAATATAAAGAAAGTAAGAAAGGAAAAAAAAATTAAGAGGAAGAAAAAATGGAAAGAGGGAAAAGATATGCTTTTGCGCTCATCTCACCTCCCCAAAACGAGACCAAGCGCCAGGTATGCCACTAGACACCACTTGGCGTACTAATTAGAAGGGGGCAGCCTCCCCCTTAAGTGGTTCGTTTTTAATTC
>JAVYIG010008295.1:0-91082 GCA_035222895.1 Strongylocentrotus droebachiensis
GCTGAGTAATGAGCATAGGTAATCAAGGTAGCCCCGACACCATTAGGGTAGTCCCATATACAGTGCTTCCCAGAAAAAACGAAACCGAGAATTATCGATGTTTTATCATAACTTAATCACATTTATAATTAATAAATGACACATATTTGGAATGCTTAGATCCTCCTCTTTCATTTGATGTAACTCATCATGATACATATTTCACGCATGAGTGATTAAAATCAATTTGAAGAGAGGAAATGGAAAAAGTCGTTTGGCGGGCGTTATCTAAATTTCAAAGATAAAATCACATTTTTAGAAAGCTGAGTTTCTGCCCTTTCATATGACACCTCAATCAGGAAAAATGAGCAAGGAATGACAAACTTCTGTTTGTTTAAATTAGCCCTTACATTTTCATAATTTTAGCAAACAAATTTGTTTTCACTGGCTGCCTGCCGTAGCAAAAAGCAGAATTGACAAAAGACTTAACTCCGTTTCGTTGACAATCAGCCATGCATGAAGTCTTTCGTCTACGGCTGATTGTCAACGAAACGGAGTTAAGTCTTTTGTATTTCGTTTGTTGATACGGCAGGCAGCCAGTGAAAACGAATTCGTTTAATCAAATTATGGAAATGCAAGCACTACTTTAAACAAACAGAAGTTTGTTATTCCTAAGCTCATTTTTTCCTGAATGAGGTGTAATATGAAAGGGCAGAAACTCAACTTTCTAGAAATGTGATTTTCTCTTTTAAATTCAGATACAGCCTGCCAAACGACTTTTCGGTTTCCTCTCTTCAAATTGATTTTAATCACTCATGCGTGAAATATGCATCATAATGAGTTCCATCAAATGAAAGAGGAGGATCTAAGCTTTCTAAATATGTGTCATTTATTAATTATAAATGTGATTAAGTTATGATAAAACATCGATAATTCTCTGTTTCGTTTTTATCTGGGACGCACTGTACATCTTTATGAGAACAGTGCATATTACTTCACCAAGACTGGGCAAATGTATTACCATGTTGATGATTTCAGAACCTTGCAGTACACACCGATATATATATATGCTATAATTATGATCACCCTTTTCTGATCGATTCCACAACGTTTGTCATAATATTGGTTTAACCAGTGGCGCAGCTACGGGCTGAGAAGGACGGCAATCGAATGAGAGATGATGGAAAGGGGGAATACAAATAACGTGAGATCATTTAAGGAGATAGATTACTTAAAAAATACTCTTAACAAATTATAATATTATGTGAAACAGTAAGAGGTGCATTAAATATTATAATAAAATGCTTTGCGCCCTTAATATAGCATACAGCAAAGAAGAAGAAAAAAAAGAAGATAGAAGTGACAGATAAAAAACATATACGAACAAAACAGAGAGAGAGAGAGTATGTATGTTTGTCTATTTCTCTTTAAGATGCTCAGTTTGTTCCACTCTAAAGGAGCAAGGGGTATATTTACCTCCCGACCTGGTCAATCTTCTTCCTCAAATTCGGGCCTTTTTCCGTTACATGTTTTAAACCACTTTAATATGCCCACACCGTACCAATATTAAGTGTCCATTTGTATGTCTTTTCATCTTGTGTTACCAAATTAATTTCACTAGCATTAAAGGCAAATATAATTTTCACAATACAACCCCTGGATAACAAAACATGTAGTTGATGGTTAAAAGGCCGAGGGCGATCATGTAAGTTATATTTGTCTAAAAACTTGGAGGCTGGTGCAGCAAAAATCAAATGAAACTTGTGACACATTTTCTCCATAAGTTTCCTGTCTTCAGCTGTTATAGTTAGCTCCTCAAATTACATTCCAGTCAACTGCTTGATGCTACTACTTTTCCTCCTCCCATTGGCCCGTCCTTGCAAGATCAAAATTGTTTGCCAAACTATTCTTTATCTAGTTGCATACTCAAACACTTTATAGCTGTCTTCTTTCAACAATTCAGAATGTTGGGTTCTTTATCATGCCATATCTTAACAAGCAATCGAGGATTGGTACAACGATTCGTCTTCTTTCTCTAATATTTTAATGAAACGTCAAGGCTTCCGCGCTTCGCGCAAGAGGGGGGGGAGGCGAATGAATTCAGACAAGGATTAAGAGTCGAGAATGGTACAAAGAATCGTCTTCTTTCTCTAATAATTTAATGAAACGTCAAAACTTCCGCGCTTCGCGCAAGAGGGGGGGGGGGGGACTGAATCTAGACGCGGATTATTTTCGAGAACAGTACAACGAATCATCTTCTTTCTCTTAATAATTCAATGAAACGTCAAAGCTTCGGCGCTTTGCGGAGGAGGGAGGGGGAAATCGCCCCTACCTGCACCCCCATTACGTCAATGCTGGTACCCATTACTTAATACTAATATTTGGCTCTCATAATTTCAAATAGGTCCCCCCCCCCCTAAGAAGTCCTGGATCCGCGCCTGATTGGGGAGAACGCTATTGGTAAAACCGGTCAGTCAATGATTTGTAATTATTTGAGGCACTTCTTGATCATTTTGAAGCCCACTTTTCTAAGGGCTTCAATATTGCACAATATCACATACACTGATAACACGTTTAGGACGTGCATCTCATGTTTAACATTGGTTAAACGATGCATTTAAAGCTCCATATAGATCTCTGTCATTCATTGTCACACGATGTCTTCCATGGGATAATGACGTGTAGATACATATCTCATATAGACTTTTAATTCCTCTTATAATTGCATCATTCAATGGCTAGCGTGCATCATTGACAATGTACACCAACCAAGACATATACTCATTGGCCCGAATTCACAAAGGAGGTTTGTCGACAAACCTTGGTTTTTGTACGCCATATGACGCGTTTTTACGCGTTTTTTACAAACTTGGTTTGTAAAAACGCGTCGAAATGCGTCTATGACGCATGAAAACCAAGGTTTGACGACAAAACTCCTTTGTGAATTCGGGCCATCAAGTTTCTTTTATTAAATATGATACATCGTACAGAACAAATGAATGTTTAAATATTAATAGATAGCCAAACCTGTCTTGCCATAGAGCCTAAGAGGCTAACGATCTTTAATGATCCCTTTTTTCTCATATTTAACTGCATGACCAACATTTTTCAACCGGATTCAATGTCAAAAGATCATATACATTTTCCGGAAGCAACAAGCCATTCCAGTACGTGGGAATGTTTGTGAAGTCTTGTTTAATCACTCGTCGAAAAAAATCGACCTTGTTAAACTTCCTTTGACAAATATTGCGCAATCACTTTTTTCCCCTAAGCTGTAATACCCTTTGTCACTTCTGCAAGTTGAAAGTTTGATATAGTTCGCTAATGATATTCCTGTGGCGTTGGGTACATATTGAAATGTAAAGAAGAATATTGCTGTGCTATGGACTTTACATCGCTCATTCCTGTGCTACTATACGTTTCTCAAGGAGTAAGCTTATCATTCTCATAGTTTGTTATATAACCTGAAGTATAAAATTCTTACATACAGATTACATGTCATAAACAGGGATTCCATGAGAACAATAAGACCTGAATACTATTAATGTTATTTATACATGTTAGCATCGGTTTTTCTACAACTACACTACAACTAGTACATATCGACCACTAAGGTATATGCAAAGTGGATTCCAGTCATAGAGATGCCCTTATTTGCGACAGGTGTATGGAATGGCTAATAACCAGGGTTATGAAGAGACACATGTATATTTATATACAATAGTCAGCGTGTATATTTAGACCGTACATAAGTGCGTTATTATGTAAAACTTTTGTAATTTACCTTACATTTCATTTTGTTAATTGATACTTGCATATGAGCACTGGAGGCACATGCTACTCAAATCTAGGGCACTAGAAGCTCAAAGCAAATATTTCATATGATTAAGCTCTGCTCATAGAGATGTCACGCAATTAACTTATTCCAGTTAGCCTTAAAACTGATATATTGCGCGATAATATTGTCCTCAAAGTTTGATTTTAAGGGATTTTAAAGGGATAGTTGAATTCTGTTTCCAGACCGCAAATGCCTTCAAAGTGCATGGTTATTGCTCTTATTCTTATCTATGACATTTATAGTGCCCTTTTAGAACCTAAAATTGCTATGAAGGTAATTTTAGACCCCATTATGTGTGAAATTTAGCCAATACGATCATACCAATTCAGCTCCACTTAAACCACGGTGACCGTTAATTTATTATTTAATTAAAAATAACAATACATGGGCCGGCTGGTTGTGCGTAATGTAAGCAACACGAAAATGCCAACAAAAAAGCCAACATCGGCATTGGCTGAAATACGACGTAAAAGGCGTTATGTCGTTTTTCAACGGTTGTTTCCATTTTTTTCAAAATATCTAATATTTGTGGCGGTACACAAGTATTAGAAATCGTTATATTTCAGCCGTCTCTGAACCGATTTTGATCAAACAAGGATGATTTTGTCATTGAAATATTATGTTCTTTCAAATTTGACACTCAGTTTTTCATTATATCACAAACAAATATTTTGTGTAGCGCCCTCTGCAACAAAACTCAACTATCCCTTGAGCCTAAAAAGGCCGGGCTATTTGAGGTCTTAGTACGGCCGGGGGGGGGGGGGGGGCATTATGGCCCCCTTATTAAGTGTATATAATGAGATGATGATTTCAATTTTTTGACAAATTCACTCATTTGCATATTTATGGTAATTTATGTAAATAAGGTCATAAAATCACATTTTCACCCATAATTCATATATTATTCTTATTTAAGCATTCTTTTTCACCACATATATTCATTAGACCATTTGGAATAATATTTGACAAACGATTAACAAAAAAAATTGGAAGAGCCAGCTTATTCCTTATGTTATCTCTTGTTTTGATAATTTCTTATGTATTTTCATGTTTTTTTAACTTATGTATTTTTTGGTTTTTGTTGTTTTATTTCATTTCTTACTACAATTCAACTATTTTGATCCCAAAACAACCACCTAAACTTTGAACAAGACGTCATTAAGAGTAGGAAAAGGTTCAAACGTATTGTGACCTTAGTACTACGCTGTGGATTATGCTTTTCAGTTCTTCTCATAAATGTTCTCAACATTAGACAACATAATACTTTTCTATACGACTGTGAGTATCATATTTATAATACATTTTATGAGTAATGCTATATTTGAAAGAATGGATTTAATATGTTTTAATGTAATAATTCATTGTATAATGTGTTGAAGTATTAGGTAGTTAACGCTATTTATAAAAATCGCTATAATATTGGGTTAACATGTGGCGCAGCTACGGGCTTGGAGCACGGTAATATAATGATAGATTATTGAAAATAGGAAATAATACAACACGTGCGGCTATTTAAATAAGGAGATAGAGTACTTGAAAACACTCTAAAAAATACAATTAGGTGAATCATTAAGAGGTGCATTACATGATTACGATTTAATGATTTACTTCCGTAATGTAGCCTACAGCAGACAAGAAAGAAAAGAGAAGATAGGAGTGAAAATGAAAGAAACATAGGAACAGTTACACACCCTGTTTGAGCTTAAGGATCCTTGCTTTTTTATGACTTGAAAGTGTCAAAGTTTCACTTTAAAATGCACAATGTTTACACTATAAAGGACAAGCGCAGATGGAAACGTTTGCGCCGCATACATTGCCCCTGTTTCGGCCACTTCATAATATCACATATCAAGAACACTGCTGTTAAAGCGCTCACCCAATCCAAAACTTATAGACAAAACAAGATCAACATGTCAATTTCGCTTTAAATCGATTATCAATTTTGTAAATTATTGAATTCCGAATTCCATTTTTTCTAATTACTAGAAAGTAAAATTGTTGTGGGCAATGCATGTACATGTATAATATCAATCACGAACACTTGTAATAAAAGAAACTATTAATTTAATATCTTTATTATTTGCTCTCAATGCTTTGTGTGTTAAATATGCAGGTCATTATTGTTATTGCAAATGCCCATGCCCATCCCCAAGTTTCAAAACCATGGAAGTGTTCGATTAAATGAATGTTAAAACAGTATATGACCCTTAAATATCGATTTCAAAGCGATTCCCCCGGAATAAATACACTACCATCCATTACTAGTATTTTTGAAAATGGGCATGAGGAAATGATACTTATAAAGGTCATTGTATTATATTTTGTATTCTCTTCTTCGCTTTAAATCCCCTTTTCCCACTTTTTCTCACCCTCTTTTTCTCCCTCCCTACGTGGCTCAACCATCCTTCCTGACATCCCCTTGTTCTCTCGCCCTTCCTTCATTCCTTCTTCTCTCACCCTTCCTGCCTTCTCCTTCTTTTCTACCGTCCTCCCCCTCTGTCTTTCCCTCCCTATCTATTCTACCCACTCCCTCTCTCTCTATCTTTCTTTCTCTCTCCTGCTCTCTTTCTCTATTTATCTTTCTCTCTCTCTCTCTCTCTCTCTTCAGAATTGTTCTTCCTACGGGTACATACTCTGATCAGGATGGCGGCGAACTTCAGTTCTGCAGAAAAATTCTGTGAAGGAGAGAACTGTGAGGTAATCACAGATGTGACGTACTACGTAACGGAGAAGAAGACGCTCTGCGATGGCTGCGCCTCCAAAGAGGGATGCATCGGAAAAGCAAGAAAGGGTGGGTTCAATCTTTATTGTGAGGAGCATGATGAAGAAATCAAATTGTACTGTAAAACACATGGTGTAGCCCTGTGTTATTCATGCGCACATATAGATCATCAGCAGCCTTGCGTTCAACAGGGTTTAGACCGCGCCATCATGGAAAGTAAAGTGAGCCTAATCACTCTAAAAGAACAGGCAAAGGACAAATTGAATCTTTGTCGACTTTATGGAGATCAGATTCATAAGTGTAGAAAAGACACCGACACCCATATACAGGCTTTGAAAGATGAAGTTGATTCGGTAATCGATGAGGCGATCCTAACAGACAAAGACAAAGAGAAGGAGGATGCTGCAGAAATCAACCAGGAGATTATTGAGAAGAATAACAAACTTCGAGATGAGATTAAACAAATCAATGAAAAGATGAACAAAAACGATGAGGAGAGAGACAAGCGACTTGAGCTAAACCATACAAATGCAGAGAAAAGACGAGAACCCATTGACAACAAACAGCATGGTCTTCAAACAGACATCCAAAACATCGCTGAACAGAAAGAGAGACAAATTGTACAGTTGGAGATATCTTGGCAAGATAACACAAAAACCACAGAAACTACAATACAGACTCTTGATACAGTACTCAAAGATGATTCAAATGTCGTCAAAGATGGACATCGTGTGAAGACATCAGTGAGTGATGAACTAAAGAAGCCACTGAATGAGGGTGAGGTGAAACAAACCACCGATATCATATCGGGTGTGAGGTTTGTGAAGGGTGCTATGAGAGAGTATGATGGGAGGATTGATGGGTATAATGGGGAGTGGAAACTCATTGATACAATCAAAGTCAGTGGTACAATCACATTCACAACCATTGTAGGATACATAGATGAATGCAATTTGATCATCACAGGTTGTTTAAGTAGTAGCCTATATACTTACATGTTAGATATAAACACTAAAAATACTCAGAGAGTGATAACCAGTAAAGATACATCATGTTTTTCTTCATGTACATTGCTGAATGATAGCAAGGTAGTATGCGGTAAAAACAGTAAAGGGTGTACAGGGGACAGTTTAACTGGATGCATCACTGTGTATGACAGACAATGGAAGCACATCAAAGACGTCACAATACCAAGAAACACAACAGGTGATGACGCAAGGGTGGATGTAGCTGTTGACCAGGATGGGATGATCATCGCTGCTGAGTGGGGTCAGTCTAAAATATTCGTCATCAACCCATCTAATGATAAGAACATGAATACCATTACATGTAAACAGAATATAATGCTACGCGGTATGCTATCATCGGGTCACATCCTCGCTCGACCCTACCTAACAGATCACAGAGTGTTCATTATCGACAGACATGGTGCTCAAAGGGAAATCCCCCACAGTAGTGTCATCTGGAATGCCTTCATCGATTCTATGACAGACGACATCTACGTCGTGACATCAGATCATGAGTACAAGACGTGTGTGATTGATCAGGTAATGAGTGGGGGTGACATGAAGAGGAGAAGAGTAGCATCATTCTCTCTATCAACTAGACTGGACTCACTGGAGTTAAGGGGTGGTTACATTCAAATATCTCGGGTGATGATGACGCCATCAGGGAAACTGATTGCTTGCGATGGAGACAACATTCTTGTATTCAAAAAGAGATTTACCCTCTAAATCAAATCAAGTTTGAAAACAATTTTCCATATTCACTACGTATACCCACATTTGTACAAAAACATATGATATGGCTCTCATCACTAGCATCCCAATAATTACATGGAGATCTTAATGTGTGTGTTAGAACATGAACCTAGATTAACCATGATTATACGATATACAGGATCAAAAATTGTCACATAAATTATTTTCTTGGTAATCATGTCTTTATTTCACAGAAAAGTATAGCAATACACACATTTGTATAAGTACAAACACAATATTCATCACCAGGTCCAATTAAGCCAGATTTGAGTAATTAATATAAGAATAACAAAGCTAGAAAAAATTACAAAGATGCAATAATGGAATAATGACTTTAAGAGAAACTATGCCACTGTTATTAAAATACTATAATGGTGTAATTCAATGCAGAATTTCCTTATTTGTAAAGAGACCAATCACAGGACATAATCTCATAACATACGTTAACTCGTGCATTATACTAGGATTATACCAAAATCTTCCTCTGTTTATACATGTTGATCTAGGTTTTTTGCATTCTGGTATTATTTTTCTTATTTCAAAGACTTTATTTTCTGCAATCAAACAAATCAGTTATACAACAAATATGGATAATTATATAAAACATAAGGTATGCAAACAATATACAAAATATAGAAATTAACAAATGTATAATACATGAGTAATATTAAATGTATACGTTGGGCCATTGCGTGTATAAAGAAAGAAAGGGCAGTCAACACTGGAGATCCCTCTTTAATTCTTTATCCAGCCCTGTTTATCTTTTAGCCTACTTTTAAATTTTGCAAATGATCTGTTATCTATCAAATGAGAATTGGGATAAGATAATTTTTATCAAATTTAAAATGACATTAAAATGACATATATCAAGAAAATTATTCACATCACACATGATTATACAAATAACATGTACATGTAAATAGCTGCATTAAGAGGTAATAATGTAATTGTTCTTTTCCATTTTGCTATTAAGAGATATGTTATTCTGATTGATGTTCATGTACTTTTTATTGAACGTATCCTACAACAATAAAGGATATTTTACCCCTTTGTTAATTTTCCCAACCGTTTTTCCGTGAAAATAAGACATGCGACAGGCTTTTAAAAATCGTTCAACACTTAGATGTCTGGAATGGTGTATGGAAGCTATAAATTTCTTTGTGACGATTTACATTTTTAATCAAGAAATCGATCAGATCAGTGCTTCCCAAATGTTATCATTATGAATGGTTCGTTTTTACTCAAACTTTCAGATTATCTTTAATTTTACATCTTGCAATTGAAGTCACTCCCCTAGAACCATTTTCTCTCAGAAGCACAGAAAATGCAATAATTTTTCAAAAATTTATTGCATTTTACCCCGGTCCCCAACATAAACAAATCCTCTGGATGGCCATGCATTATGGCTCAAGGCATGGGCACACAGAGGATATTTTTATGTTGGGAACCGGGGTAAAATGCAATAAATTATTAAAAAATTATTGCATTTTCTGTTTTGTTTTTTGTTTATGGAAACTGCCCCCTACCCTAGCCCCCGCTGCGTACAGTCATGGTTCAGTGACAAAGCAATGGCCTCGTTACTGTGAGGCCCCAGGATCAAAACCGTGTCGATGTGTTATGTTAGTGCCCTTTTGTGGCGCATTAATCCTCATTACTGTCATTTATGACTTAAGGGCGTAGGTCCCCTATTTGATAAGCATAGAAGCATACACATGCTTTAGCAGTCACGCAAAACACACATTTGCACATTATTATTCAATAACATTGGGGTAAAACTAAAATATTCCACCTATATGAGCGACAGTGTACATATACATAGCTCCATTATCTAAGTACATGTTTATTTACATTCATTTGAATGTTTCAAATTTATTGATCGTTTTTGAGCTAGAGAAATCAAATGAAGTGTGTTTTATAGTCATGAGTAAACAATATATACGTTTTTGACGATTGCGGGGAAGAAAATTGCGGGCAAAAATACTTTCTAGCAATCCTACTACTGAGAACGAATTAAACCGTAAATCCTGTGTCTTGTCAATATCTTAAACAAACCTTTACAGATTATAAATATACTTTAGATTGCATGGCATTGTAATCTTTCATGCAAAAATATTTATGACGTATGGTCAGAACATGTAAACATGTATACAGCTGCATTTTAGCCAGCATGTTTAAGATAAACATTCTTTGATTTTATAATTTGTCTATGAGACTCTTTGTTATGTATATGTGGTTTGATAAAAGTTTGATGGTTTGATGCTAAAATAATTGAATAAGTTTCAAAGCTTTGTCATCTAACGCACTCACTACATGTAAATAGTTGCATAATACTAAGTTTCTGCACCTACTTTTTCTATGACATTATGTTTATGTATGTATTCAACAAGTACATTTGATGGAATGACTAATACAACGATTAAAAAGGTGGCAAAGTCCCGTTATCTATCGAACATTATTCGCATGATACTAAGCACATAATATGTACATAGCAGCATAATTAATACCCAGTATTTGTAAGTTTTAACATTGCCGATTTCATAATTTTGCTAATTATGGGACATTCAAACCTTTGATATGTAATTTTTTGCCAAGACAAATGCTTTAATATTGAAATAAGTTGCAGTATTGTTATATAACACACTCACAGCAGGTAAATAGCTGTATTATATCGAGTTCTGTAAAGACTTAATTTGATGATTTTTCATTTTGCTTTGATTTTTTTAAATATAGTCATTTATCCAAAAGTTTATTTGATAGAATTAATCATATAACAACTAGATAAGGCAAAGCCGCATTATATATCAAGAAAACGTTTACGTTGTTAGAGTGTTTATGATATGTTCATAGGAGAAATTACCAAGTATTTACAAGATTCAGCACTGATATATGTTGATTCTTATTATGTTGTTTGTTGCAACGAATACTGCGTTATACTGAATATTTGTTAGATTCAATTTTTTTTTTGATTTGTCAACTGGTTATATTACGTGTTGATGCATATATGTATATACGTGTGTGTGTTTATCTAATCAATGTAATTGATAAGACAATTGAAACACTTGCACAAAAAATAAGAAGTTTCACGGTTTCATCGTCTCACACACTCACAACCTATACAAAGCTGTATCAAACTTAGTAGTTGTAACATTCATTTCGTTTAAAGGTATAGGCCAGTTTTGGAAACGCCCCCTCTCAAAAAATTAAATAAAAGCTCTTATTCCCAATAATGTGAAAGAATATGTTTCGACTAATAGGTGATGATACAATTTTTTTCCGGGAAACCGCCTACTAATTGATATATTTGGTAAATTATTATAAATATCCGGACCGGATAGATATTCGCGTAGTCCCATATACATTTTTTTTCTGTGTACAGTACTTGTAACTTTACGAAGACTGGGTTAAATTTCTTATCATTTTGATGATTAAAGAACCTTGCATTACACACCAATACTTATATGCTAGATGATACACCTTTTCTGATCGATTCCACAACGTTTCTTTCACAATGCAATCGCATGACCAGAACTGGTCTATGCCTTTAATTTTTTCCATTTGGGTATAAACATGTTGATATATAGGTATCCAACAAAACAAATTATATGATAATTAAGTAGGTTGTAACCTTGCTCATTTTATATCTACATTACGAGTATGGTCATGATATGTATATAGCTACATAATACCCATCATTTGTAAGATTCAACACTCTTGACGTCATATTGTTGCTTTGGAAAATATCAATATTTGATATAGTTTCATAGAACAGATAGTACAATGATATTACACATGTAAGATGTGCAGTTTGGCACCGCTCACAATCATCAAATGTATATTATACTGATTACTTGTAACCTTTAAGTTGTTGATTTTTATTTGGCTATAGGCCATGTTGATATATACATGACAAAACAATTGTGTGTGTATAAACAAAATATGTTAAGTATATCAAATATAACAACGCTGCAAGGTAACGAGCACGATGATGATCATGGCTTACAATGTATTGTATAGCGAGTATATGTCATCTACATGTATCCAAACATTTGTTTACATTGCAGGTATGCTCATAATATGTACATAACCGCACATTACCCAGTATTTGTTAGATTCACCACTGTTGATTAACTTTGTCATGGAAGATATCAATCTTTGATACAGTTTGATAGAACAGAAAGAAGAACAGAATTCGTGTAAGCTGCATAGTTTGTCACCTCTTACAATCACCACATGTACATCATACTGATTACTAGTAACATTAACATTGTAGTTGTCTCTACCTTCAGAGCTGCTACCTATAGCTTGAACCGTTTCAAGGTCATGAGGATGATGATTATGATGATGGCTTACAATGTATTTTATAGCGAGGGTGTGTCATTTACATGTATCAATAAATTAATCAAAGTACGCTCATGAAATGTATTTAGCTGCACAATTCACAATATTTGTTAGATTAACTTTGTTGATTGTTAATTGTTATATGAGATATGCTAATCTTTGTTGTGTAAGTTGATGGAAGAGATTCTATAGCAATTTGTGTTAATTCATCTGCATTTTATTGTATCCAAGTAAACATACTTCTACTGCCAATCATTAATCTCCATTGTCAGTTGACATTGTTGAGATACCTGTTTTGGGGAGGTTCTTATGGGGAGGGGTATTCTTCTTTTATTCTATGGAATTTAAAATATCGTTTGTATTGTTACAAAAGATTATTTCTTGATTGTTCATTTTTTCGTTTTCTATTTTTGGTGTTTGGAAGATGAATAAAATGAAAATCATATAACAATTACATAAGTTGCATACACAGATTTGTTATTTATCAGTAGCCCATTCATACTGCGCAGTCATAAAAAAGCTGTCGCATAAAATACTAGAGTATGTCGTCAAACTGGCTAAGTTGCCAAGGTTGCCGGTTCCAAACAATTTTGTTCTCAACAATGGTGTGGTGATCACACCAGCGCCCTGCATCAGGACAATTACCCCCTGGACAATCTCCCCCTTGAAAATAACCCCCAAGAAAATCTACCCCCAAGGACAACCACTCCCCCAAAAGAACAATCACCCGCCCCCTGGAAAATTACCCACTAGGATTATAACCCCACCCCTGAAAATTACACCCTAGGACATTCCCCCCCCCTCTAAGGATAGCCAAAGACAACCACCCCGAGGACAATTACCCCTCACCACTAAACAGATATTCCTAGGACAATTTCCCCCTCAAAGGACTACCAAGGACATTCACCCCAAGGACAACTAACCCCACCCCGACAGTTACCCCATCCCCCTGTTTATTAAAGGGGAAGTCTGCCGTGATAATAAGTTGGTTTGAGTAAAAGTATGACTTTTTCGGGGGTAATTATTAAATGACTTAGTTTTCAGGGGGGTAATTGTTTAGGGGAGGAGGGGGTAATTGGCCCTCAGGAAATTTGCCGGGGTGATTGTCCAGGGGTACACGTCCTAGAACCGTCTTCTAAATTAAACATGATTCTTATCATGAGTTTCATCAGAAATGTCAACGTTGGACATTTGGAAGAAGTATTTCATGACATGATGGAGACGGGGGCATTGACAATGAAAACTTGAACGAATTGACAGAAAATGTGAGGAAAACAGCGAGAGAGATAGAGAGAGGAGGATGGGGAGAGATAAAGAGTAATATACAGAGAGAGTTAGAACTGAAGAGAGAGAAAGGGAGCGGGAGAACAAGGAGTATAGGTTTGCGGGGGAGGTGAGGAGAAAAGGAATTGAGAGAAGGAAGTACATGATGAAATGGTATAAACAAGGAAAGAGGGAAAGAGATAAATGAGGAGAGAGATAGCAATAATGAAAGATACTCATAATGAGAACATCTTTAAATATTTACGAAATCGTTGTAGCATGGGTCTATAGCCAATGATGGGGCACCAGCGAAATAGGAGAGAAGAGGGAAGCAACATGCAATTAGGGTACATGCCATTCAGCAAAATTTTCAAACATGTAATTCTCAAGATTTGTTATATTAAACATCTTATTTGCCGAGCCTCATTGGTATGAATGAGTAGAAATAACTTAAAATCAAACACTCAATGAACACTAGTACAAGCGCCAAAGATATGTGTAAAGACTATTCCACACAATATTACATTTATTTGAAAAATCACTATTAAACAGGTTTGACAACATAATTTGTTAGAATACAGCTCCTGGTTTACAGAATATGATGATCGTTAGAACGCCAAAAATAATTAGGAAGAGGTTTAATAAAGGTAATTATATACCTCACTTAATAAATACAGCCATCTGATTGATCGAAATTGCAGTCATGGTTTTAGCCATTCCCGTAAATAAACACAAAATGCCACGCCCATGTAATAGTTCGAGGGTGAAATTCAAGTTACCGGGAATAGTTCAGTCTTGCTTAAAAACTGGTTTGAGCGATCGCGGATACCATACATTGTGTGTGCGAAGAATTGGTCGCTAGACAGGAAGAACAGCAAAAGGGTTGGCCCTAAGTTTTATTATTAGCCGTAGATCTAGGTCTAGATATAGATTGTGATTGTATTGCTTGCGCGATAACGGTGATACAGGTATTGAAGATTGTATAATGCAAGTGTTTTAATTCATTTGGTGGATGAAAAGTTGAATTCTACGCCTTTTGTGCGTCATTGCAGCGCTGAATTTGGTGTGTTTGTTGCTAATTTCTGACAAATTTAGATAGCTTTCCTGATGGTATTTCCGGCAAATGTTGTGTTATATTGATAAGCACTGATTCTTGTCCTTACCTTTGACTTGTTTCTTGTATATATGTTATAGTCATGTAATACATGAATTACTTGAATTCTGAGCACACTTCAGTTAAGGCCCGGTCACACAGAGGGGACGCATGGGGGACGCACGGCCGGCGCATGGAAAATTTGCAATTTTTGCCAGTGTGTTGTCGTTCGCTAGGCGTGCGTCATCACTCGTTACTCGTTCGTCGAGCGCGCTGGACCCACGCTATGCATTCGTCGTCATTCCCTGTGTGCGTCGGGATTTTTTGAGCATGCTTAAAGGCCCGGTCACACAGAGGGGACGCATGGGGGACGCACGGCCGGCGCATGGAAAATTTGCAATTTTGGCCAGTGCGTTGTCGTTCGCTAGGCGTGCGTCATCACTCGTTACTCGTTCGTCGAGCGCGCTGGACCAACGCTGGACCAGCGCTATGCATTCGTCGTCATTCGCTGTGTGCGTCGGGATTTTTTGAGCATGCTCAAAAGTGTGCGCTGAGCTCGACGCATGAATGTACACGCCAAAGGCACGCCAGACGTGCGTTGAGCGCGCTAGACCAGCGCCAGACATACGCGGAGCACACGCCCTGTATACGCACAGCGCGCTAGCTACACGCTGTGCATTTTGTGTCAGCTCGTTAGCTTTTCCAAAATCATGACAAAAGTTAGGCACACCGCCTTTTCCGATTTCCAATGCGCTGGCCGTGCGTCGTAGAACGCGGTGCATGCGTGGACCATTCGTCCAGCGCGCTAGCAACACGCTGTGCATTCGTGGAAGTTGTTATCATGTGCGCTCTGGGTACGGTCTGTATGCGCACTGTATGCGCCCTGTATGCGCTCAGCGCGCTAGCAACACGCTATGAATTTGGTGTCAGCTACGACAAAAGTTGGGCGCACGACAACGCACTGGCCAACATTGCAAATTTCCAATGCGCTGGCCGTGCGTTCCCCATGCGTCCCCTCTGTGTGACCGGGCCTTTACACAAAAATCCAGCCCGTTCATAGTCCCACACACGTATTTGTATGTACCTTGTGCCCTTACACTGTCTGCTGCCTCGATAACGTAAACAAACTTGATTACCATGATTGGTAAGTCGCACATGTATTCTATGACCCTTTTCGGTGTATAAAAGTATTAATGACTGCTTTAATTAATACTATAATATAACCATCACCCCTCCCCCTCTATCTCACAAAGTCATTACTAACCAAGTTTAGGCCAAAGATAACAAAGTCAATAACACATATATACATCAATCTAGGATATCAATTTCCTTTCATGAACTCCAATAACATTTTCTTCAACTGATAATTATATTCATATCTCGCTAAATTTACAAGGGGCATTACATCAAATCTGTGTACCTTATCAGCTAGCCTATCACATGATGGAAGACTGTATTTACTTCGAAGTTAAAAATTAACCTCATGAGATAAAACTAATTGATAATTGCTTAATTTCATAAATACAATCATCAATTTACATCACAAATAGTGAGGAAAGGGCTCAACGTTGTGTTACTTACGACTCCGTGGACCATTTTCCATGATATTTATCTTCTAATAAGTTTCATCCAGTGTAACAACAAATACTTCTCTACAAGACTGTGAGTATATATTGACCTTACGCTTTATAACTGTGCTATATTGACAAATTGTTTAAAAACGTTTAAATGTATTACTTCTTTGCATGACATGTTGCAGTATTACGTTCTTAACGCTATCTATGAAATGCGTCATAATATAGGTTTAACCAGTGGCGTATATATGTGCGGGGCGAGGTGGGTCAGGGAAACCGAACGAGAGATGAACAAAAAGGGGAAATTACACAAAAAAACAAGAGATAATATTTGGAAATACATGTAGATTACTTGACAATAATCTTAACATATTCAACTATTATTTGAATCAGTAAGAGGTGCATTAACAGATTATAATAAAATTATTGGGAATGATTGGGGTCTTTAATGAAGCATACAGCACAGGAGAAAAACGAGAAAGGATTAAAAGATAGAAGACATTCATGGAAAGATACAGAGAGAGAGTTTGTACGTGTATCCGTTTCACTTTAAAATGCACAATTTGTCCACTCTAAATTGACACGAGGTACATTCACTCCCGACCTGTTCGATCTTCCCCCTCAACATTTGACCTGTAGCTGTTACACGTGCAAACTCCTTGTGCCACACCCTATCAATAAAAGGTTTTTATTTTATGTCATTTCATTTGTAACAATATCAATTTCACCAGGATCAGAGACAAAATAATGTTCAGAATATAACCCCTGAATTACAAAATACGATGTTGATGGGTAAAATGTCGCGATTAGGTATCTATAACTTGGAGGCTGTTGGGGCGACAATGAATCCGACCTTGAGAGACAAAGGTTCTTCATAATTTCCTGTCTTCAACTGTTCTAGTTAGCTGCTCAATTGACATTTCAGTTAACTGCTTGATGCTCTCAGTCCATGTGCTAGTTAGTTTGTCCCTCTTTCTTCTCCCATTAGTTCCTCCTTGCATGTTGTGTGCCAGGCTATTCTTCCATCTATATAGTTCAATGCTCAAACAACTGTAACTGTCTTCTCTTCGCAATTTAGATGAGCTGATCAATGTTAATTATGCGGCGGATTTTTGGGGCGGTTTACCATGCCATATCTGAAAAGGCCTTACAGTTAGAATAATTGGACTTGCCAATTGTTAATGTAAGCACAAACCATACATGACTACATGCATGTATAGAACACTTTTGTACAAGCTGTTCAAGCAGCAACGATACATGTCAAGACTATTTCTTATTACCTCCAAATAATTTGTTTAACATGAAAATTAAAATAATTTTTAGAATTCGGTCCGTGGTTTACAAAATATAATGATAGTTAAAAAGCCAAAGTTAATTACATATGGGTTTAATAGGTAAGATTGACCGTCACCCCATCGCCCCCAAACGTTGTTTGTAATAAAAGTTATTACTGTCACGGACAGGTATCAAGTTTGCGCCAAAGATAACACAGTCAAGAACACTTTATAAAAAAACTAATGTATATATATCAATCTGAAATATTAATTTCGTTTCGTGAGCTAGATTATATTTTTCTTCAACCGATAAGCAGCTTAATTCATCGCTAAATTAACAAGGGGCATAACATCGAATTTGTGTACTTTATCAGCTATCATATCACATGATGAAAACAGTATTTACTTTGAAGTTAGAAATTAACCTCATAAGATAAAACTAGATGATACTTGGTTGATTTCATGAATACAAACCACATCACAAAGAGTGAGACAAACGCCGTGGATTTTCTATGATACATTTCTTCTCATGAATTTTCTCAACGTTAGACACAGAATACTTCCCTATATAAGACTAAATGTCATATTGAGTTATTGACCTTACACTGTATGAGTATGCTTTATCGACAGAGTGGTTTCAATCTGATTTGATGTAAAAATACACTCTATGATGTGTTGGAGTATTATGTTGAAATCTATCAAATGCGTGGGTATCTTTATTAACCATACACTTCATGGTTATTTTTCTTCCCATATTTTTCCCTCCACAGGGATTTTATTGATTTTCATTTGAAACAAATCAATAAATATATATTCAAAGTAATTTACATTTATAACATAAATAAAATTGGCTTCTCAAGATACAAGTATTGTTGAACTGTTGAGTTAACAGAAAACTAACAAATCAATAATTCATTTCTGATATTCATGGAAAGAAAAAAAAAATCTTCATGGTTATTCTATATTGACGGAATGGTTTTAATACGTTTAATGTAATACTCGAATGTATGATGTGTTTAATAGAGTATGAGGTTGTTAACGCTATTTATTAAATGCGTCATAGTATTAGTCAAACAAGTACCTACGAGCCAGGGACACGGCAATAGAATGAGAGACGAAGGAAAAGGGTGAACAAAATAATACCAAAAATGTGAGGCAATATAAGGCGATAGATTGACAATACTTTACAAAAAATATAATACTACATTGCGTATCAAAATAAAGATTACTCGACTTCGGAAGCTTCTAATTAAGAAGTTATATGTAAACCTGTGTGGCTTTCAATCATTTGTTAATGTAAACAAAAACTAATGCCCGGTATAGTGATCCAATTTTCAAATTAGTGCTGCCAAAGGATAACCGAAGAGCAGGATTTTCTAAAAATAATTGTCCAAATCCTCTTGTAACAAGTTTGAGCTGAAGCAATGAACTTGGGTCAAAAATCATTATGTGTGTGTTAGTTCATCCCAGAACAATTACTCCTTTATTTACAGTGACTATGAGCAGTTGGTAATAATATGTTAACATTAACTCAAACTCAACAAAATGCTTATTACAAATAAATAATTCTCTGATTTTCTCTTTGATATGATGATTACAATCCTGGCTTCATTTGCATCCCTTGTTCAAGGTTACCTTCTCATCGAGTGATACAAAATGAATTAAGTTTATCTGGAATGTTTTTTTAATTAAAGTTTGCTGTCAATTTATTTTTAATAATCGTCATAAATGATATTTCTTTCATTTAGGTTTAGTAACCTTTGAGTTTTCGCTCGCTATTCTTGATAAACATCTTGTGCTCCTTACGCTTGTGAAATTGTGCAGTGGACAAGTGAGCAGAAAGAACTTTGATAGCATAAAAAAAGAAGTTAGTAGTCTGTTCAAAATAAATAAAGGTTCAATGAAAGCCAAGTTACATTGCAGTATTTTAAACAATAAAGCACTGAAGCACGAAGCACAGTTTAACCCTTTAAAAGTATTACAGACAAAGGAAGCCTATACATATGGCCTGACCCACATTGGTTCCTTAAGCCCAAACATTCACCAGTGACAGAAATACTATGAATAGCATATAATTGGACAGAAAAAAGTTACTCTTCATCATTAAAGTTAGGTAAACTTGTTATTGAGGAGCCCTGTATTATGCGAAGCAGTAAATGTTGCATTAAAAGATTATCATACAATATTAGCGTCCTTGATGTAGCATACAGCAGAGCAAAATAAAAATAAGATAGGAGTGAAATATAGAAGACAAGCAGGAGAAAATACAGAGAGTGTTTGTATGTTTGTGTGTCCGATTCCCTTTAAAAAGCAAATGTTGCCACTTTAAAGGGGCAAGGGTATATTTCCTCCCGACCTGGTCGACCCCCCCCCCCCCCAAAAAAAAAAAAAAATGTTGACCTGTTGTTGTTACACGTTTAATCCCTTGTGTCACACACCGTTCCAATAATTGTATATCACTTCATTTTTTGGTTACAACATTAATTTCGCTAGCACCAAAAACAACATATTCTTCAGAATACAGCCACTGGATTACAAAATATGATATTGGTGATCAAAACGCGATGGTTAAATATCTAAGTGGTTATGTTCCAAAATGTGGAGGCCGTTTGGGTGAAAATGAAATGGACCTAGCTTGTAGCACATGTTCTCTTTTACTTCCTGTTCTCTTCTGTTCTAGTTAGCTCCTCAAATGGCATGTCAGTCAACTGCTTGAGTATATGTACTAGTTAGTCTGCCCCTCTTTCTCCTCCCATTACTTCAACCTTGCAATATGTTGCTTGTCAATATATTCTCCAATCTATTTACGTGCTCAATCCCATGTAGCTGTCTTCTTTTCACATTTAAGATGAGCTAATATCAAGGTTAATTACGTGGCAGCATTTTGGGGTTGTTTATCATGCCATATTTTAATAAGCCTGACATTATAAAATAATTGGACAAACCAATCTTCATTGTAAGCACAAACCTGACTTAACACCATGCATATACAAAATGTAAAGACTGTTTCTTATTCACTTAAAATGATTTTATATTATTATTATTAAAATAATTTTCATAGCTTAAAAGACAACATCATTCTCAGCATACGGTACCTGGTTGAAAAATATCTTGATAGTCAAACCCAAAGTCAATTACACATTGTGTTTGATAAAGGTAAGAATAACCATCACCCCTCACCGTGGATCCCCTATCCCTCCGTACCTCATCTTCTTCTATCTCCCTTCCTTCATTCATACTTCTCTCTCCTTTCATTTCTCTCTCCCCCTCTACCTTCCTTCCCCCTCTGTCTTTCCCTCCCGGATCTATCCTACTCTTTTCTCCCCCTCTCTTTCTCTTTATCTCTCTCTCTCTCTCTCTCTCTCTCTCATACAAACCGTCATTTTCCTCTCTTCTCTCTTTCCTTTTTTTATCCCCTCTCTTTTCTTCTTTTTCTTGTCTCACTCTTTCCTTCTTTTCTCCCCTCTCTCTTTACTTCTTCATCCCCTCTTTCCACTCACGCTCTCTTTCCATGTCCCCCGCTTTCTCTTTTTTCTTTCTCCCTCTCTCATTCCTCTCTACCAGTCTCTTTTTCTCTCTCCTCCTCTCTCTTAATTTCACTGTGTCCCTCGTCTGTTGTTCCCTGTTGCCCCCCCCCCCATCTGAATTATATTTGTGCACACAAAATAAAGAGTGAACAATTCAGAATTTGTTTATGTAAGTTTGATATATTTCAATTTGTGTAAATAATACATTCATAAAATTATACATGTATTTACATGATCATTCAGAACATACACATTGTCCCGCACCACAACAGTGTATATTAATAAAATCAATAATTATAAAGTGTATAGAACAGTCTCATTACTCTCAATAAAATATTGCCTGCAAGATCAAGGGGCGTCTTCAGATTTTATGAATGGTTGGATGAGTTCAATCCCCCCCCCCCCCCAATTTATGGAAATATCATTTAAAGCAGATTATCATGCGGAAATGGGGGCTTATTCAGGCAAAAATATATGATTTATATAAAGCAACACAAAAAATAGGAGGGATCCAGTCCTTACTTTACCGCCACCCACTAGATTGTGCGAAAAACAAATATTGTCTCTCTTCTCTCCATGAATATTCATGACGAAAATGCTGCTCCAACTTGCAATAATATATTATGAACTTCGCATTACCATGCATTCTCCATATTCATTAAGAAATACTTAAATGTGTTTCGAACGAGCTGTTTTGCATATCGATTTTACAATAAAATGGTCATTGAAACCTCATGAAAGAAAAAAAGTCTTATTATATTAGGTTATACCTATGTAAAGTGTTTTGTTTTTATTGCGACAGTAGGAAATAAATTTAAATCAAAGTTTTGTATTAATTTTGTGATTCCCTTTAGATTCAACCATATATTAACAAGCCTTAAGAGATAAAGTAATTGGACGAGCCAAAATTAAATGTAAGCACAAACCCCACTAGACTACATTCATGTATATAATACATCTGTGCAGTCAGTGCAAGCACAAATGATACATGTAAAGATTTGTTTATATTCTTTTTTAATTATTTTCCTAACATGGAAGACAATATCACTTTTAGAATACGGTCCGAGGTTGACAAAATATCGTGATATTCAAAAAGCCAGATTCAATGACACTTGTGTTTAATTAAGGGAGGCGCGACAGTAGAGCGGTGGTTTCGTGATCCCGTGATTCAGAAAAGTTTATACTGTCACAAACAGCTACAAAGTTTGGGCCAAAGATAACAAAGTCAATGACACTTTATCAAAACAAATATGTACATTAATATCTATTTCTTAAACTGATAAACAGATGTATGCATCGCTATATTTACAAAGGGCAATAGATCAAAATGCATATACCTTATCGGCTATCATATCACATGAGGGAAACAAGTATTTACTTTCAAGTTAAAAATTAACCTCATGAGATAACACTAGGTGATACTTGGTTGATTTCATAAATACAATTGTCATTTTACGCCACAAGGAGTGAGAATAGGTTGATACATATCTAAGCCTACAACACAGTGAATATATTCCTATGATATTTATCTTGTCATATATTTCCTCAACGTTAAGCGACAGAATACTTCTCTACAATTCTGTGAGTATCATATTGACCATACGCTGTATTATATATTCACAGAATGATTTCACTAAGCTTTGTAATACTACATTGTATGATGTGTTGCAGTATGTGGTTGTTAAAGATATCTATATAATACATCATAATCAAAGGTTTAACTAGTGGCGTGGCTAATGCTATGGTCACATTACCCAAAAGTAGCCTGCTCGGAGGCCGAGCGGCGAGTTTTTAGCCAATTTTGCCCGGCCACCTAGCGGCGGCCGCCCAGGCACCGCTCGTTTTTTTAGGCATCGCTCGGTCGCTGCTGAAGTTTTAGCGCGGGGTTAAAGTTCGGGCGGCGCCTGCTCACTTTCACTCGCCGCTCAAACTACGCTCGGTGACCGGGCGGTCACCGCCCGGGCGCCAACCTAATCGAGCGTTCACCGTCGAGCGATTTAGGTCAAAAATCGAAGCAGCTAGGTCAAAGGCTGTCGAGCATTCGCCGCCCAGTCGCCGCCCGGTCGCCACTGGGAGATCAGTCGGTCACTGGGCGGCGAGTCCAAAATCGGTCGGCAGCCTTTGACCTATAGCGGCTTCGATTTTCGACCTAAATCGCTCGGCGGTGAACGCTCGATTAGTTCGGTGCCCGGGCGGCGAACGGCCGGGCACCGAGCGTATTTTGGAGCCCCGCCGGTCAATGGCCAGCCGCCGTGCGATATCTTTAAAATCAGCCGGCGGCCGGTGGGAGACTGCTCGGGAATCGGTGGGTCACCGGTTGGTCACTGCCGGGACACCGCGCGGAAAAGCTCCGCGATTTCGCCCAGTTTTGACCTAAAATCGACCGGCGACCGACGGGAAATCGACAGGGCAACGGCCAGGCATCGCTGGGGCTCTATAGCCTCCTCTCCAAAAATAGCTGGGCGATGCCTAATTTCCAGCGGCGACCGAGCAGGCTACTAATCGACCGGTCGCTGTTCTGATTTGTGACCATATCTTAAGGCCTAGGGGGCACGGCAATCAAATGAGAGATGATGGAAAACGGGGAAAGTACACAAAACGAGAGATCATGATTATAAGGAGATAGACTACTTCAAAATACTCTTAAAAGCTGTATGTGAATAAATAAAAGGTGCATTGAAAGATTATCACGAAATGCTTTGCGTTCTTAATTTAGCATACCGCAGAGAAGAAAGAAAATAGAAGATAGGGATGAAAGATAGAAATCGTACAGGGGAAAAACAGTTTGTATCTGTATCCGTTTCACCTTAAAATGCACAATTTTTTCCACTATAAAGGAAGCAAGGGGTATATTTCACTCCCGAACTGGTATCTTCTTCCTCAAATTGGGACCTTTTCCGTTACATGTTTAAACCCCTTATGCCACACCCTACAATAATTAAGTGTCCATTTGTATGTCATTTCATTTTTGTTATCAAATTGATTAAGGAGATAGATTACAATACGTGATCAGTAACTTGGGGACAACATGATACGTATTACATGAAATTTGTTGTATGGAGAAAAACGAGCGATTATCACAAAATACTGTGGGGTGATCTGATCTGCGTCATTGATGGAGCATATAGCAGAGAAGAAAAACAACTCAAGATAGGACTAAAAGTTAGAAGACATACTTGAAAAAGCAGAAATGAAACAGTATGCATGTGTGTCTGGTTCACTTTAAAATACAGAATTTTACCATTTTAAAGGAGCAAGGGGAATATCCTACCCGGCCTATTTAGTCTGCCTCCCCAAATTTTGACCATTTAGTTCAGCGTTTTTCAACAGAGGTGCCGCGGGTCCGTCATACTTATATTATAACGCTGGGTATTTTGAAGAAGTAAAAACATTTCAGAAATAGTAAAGTATTTTTTTTTCGCAAAATTTAGAAATACTCCATAAAATGTGATGATATTATCATGTGCCCGAATATCGTATTGATCAGGGCAGCTGGCACGGCACCCGAATATTTGTTGTATCGAAATTAAATTGATACCAATACGAATATCTTTAAAATAAATATTTTGGACAGAGTCAGCTTCAGAAACAGCAATATGCTGAAATATATGTATATAATATCGATGGGTATTTTGAATAAGTAAAAACATTTCAGAAATAGTAAAGTATATATTTTTCGCAAAATTTAAAAATGACTCCATAAAATATGATGATATGATCATGTGCCCGAATATCGTATCGAGATGGCTGAATATATATAACCTTACATTTTATGTAGTGTATATTGATGAATAAATAACAAATGTGCCCATATTATAGAATGAAAAACAAAATACTTGTTCACTAATTTTCGTTCGAGGTAACGCGAAACTGTTCAACACCTAAACTCCAAAAACTCCTATAATGGTACCGTAAACAAAAGAAATGTAGGTGGTTGAAAAACAATGATGTAGTCAACTAAAAAATAATAATATTCCGCTTTTATATAACACTTAACGATGTCTCTTAGCGCTTTACAGATATATTATTACCCCAGTCATGGGATTCAGGCTTTCTCTGGGGAGCATACCAGCCTGGCATCAGTTTACAGACGCTCATAATGCTCAGCAAACTACACTGTTGTTCATAATGGTGGAATAATTGTTTTTACCCCATTTTATGGAATGATTTTGACAAATTATTTATTCCTAATAGATCTAGATAATAGTATACATTCTCAGATTGTATTGAATAATAATTGACGAGTATTTGTTTTGCGTGACTGCTAAAACATGCTTATGCTTTTATATGTATTAACTAGGGGACCTACATAATTAAAGATGCTACACTGTCGCTCATAAAGGTGGAATATATATTTTTTTTAATCCCAGTTTATGGAATGATTCTAAAAATTATTAAAACAAATAATAGATCTAGATAATAGTATACATTCTGTGTGCCCATGCCTTGAGCCATAATGCATGGCTGTCCAGAGAATTGTTTTATGTTGGGGACCGGGGTAAAATGCAATAAATTATTGAAAGATTATTGCATTTTCTGGTTTTTATTTTATTTGTGGAAACTGCCCCCTACCCTAGCCCCCGCTGCGTACAGTCATGGTTCAGTGACAAAACAATAGCCTCGTAACTGTGAGGCCCCAGGATCAAAACCGTGTCGATGTGCTATATTAGTGCCCTTTTGTGGGGCATTAATCCTCATTACTGTCATTTATGACTTGAGTGCGAAGGTCCCCTAGTTAATAAGCATAGTAGCATACACATGCTTTAGCAGTCCCGCAAAACACATATTGGCAAATTATTATTCAATAAAATCTGAGAATGTATACTATTATCTAGATCTATTATTTTTAAATAATTTTTAAAATAATTCCATACATTTTGATAAACCTAAAATATTCCACCTTTATGAGCGACAGTGTATGTCCCTTTTGCAGCCAACATCAAATGCTGTAGAACTTTGCAGAAATAATGAATATGTCATGTTTATATATATATATATATACATATAATATATGCTACATCGAATATTTAGGAGCGCTAAAAACAATGAGTACCAAAGCGCTTACAAATACAAATACATAAAAAAAGACAAAAATGTACAGTACAGGAAGTATATCACATAGATCATTGGGGAAAAGGTAAGTTTTTGAGGGATCTTTTGAGGTGGCAAGACAGGTAATTTCCCTTATATGGAAAGAGGGATGCTTTTCCACGTCTTTGATGCAGCTACTGCAACAATTATTTCAGCTGCTGAGAGTCTAGATTTGGGAATGAAAAGTTGAAATGTCGGTTGCTGAACGTGTATATATTTGGAAGTTGTCATTAAGATATCCAGGGGCCAAATGATTGAGTATTTTAAAAGCATACAAACAAAATTTGAACAGAACACTTTGGTGGAGAGGTAACCAGTGGAGCTCATTAAGTAAAGGTGAATTATGAGTCCTTGACCCAAGGCCAAAGGTTAATCTAGCGGCATGATTCTGGACAGTTTCGATTTCCTTCTATCCTTAGCAGATAAAACAGAATAAAGACTATTGCAATAATCCAACCTAGAAATAATTAGAGCTCGGACAGCATGGTGACATGTCTTTAAATCAATGAATCTATGAATCCTCCATATATTGCGGAGATGATAATTACAATTACGGACTACGTGGTTTACCTGAGAGGTTAATTTGAACATAGTATAAAAGCATACACCAAGATCTGAAATTTTAGGGGAGAGAGGAATGAATTTCCCATTTATTTTAAGCCGTACATCTGATATGTATTGCAGATGGCGAGCAGAAGAACAAAAGGCCATGTATTCAGTATGTCCTATCTGTGAAATGTAAACGTTAGCAGTGTCCTACTATTCAAATATTGTATAGTGTATATTATATAGTACAGTCATGATTCAGTGGCAAGTAATTAATCGCCTCGCAACTATGAGGCCCAATGATCAAAACTGTGTATATCAGTAGGGTGATCACACTGCCTGTGCAAACAGTCTGCCCCGCGAACACACACACAACAGCAGTCAGTTGGTAGAAATAGCAATTTTTGTAAATGTAATTAAAAAAAACTAAACATGATTTGTAAAATTTTATTTCACATATATTTCAAGCGTACCTTTAACTACATTTCTGTGTAGTTTCATTGTTATAGGCATGTGGGAAATATGTTAATTATTAAATTAGAATATTGTCTTTTCAACCATGTGTGACATGGCCCGCTGATCGCCCATTGACTCGCGCTGCTATTCTGCGTGGTGAAAAAATGCACCTCAATGTATAAAACTCTCCTACAATAATGCAATATCCTCATGTGTTTCACTCATTGAATAAATTTGTTATTTACGCTCAAAATAGCCACAACTGTACTGGGATCACCAATTTTTGTTTTTCTCTGAAATTCAGTCCCTGTGGAATGTTATGGCCAAGAGGGTTACCATCATGCCCAAAGATTGAATGGTATCTCGGAAAATCGTCATAAATCCTCGAATCTGACATCTTTAAACAAAAAAACATATACTGTGATGTAGCTGAAAGTCTACAAATTCTTAACATATGGTCGGTTTTTCTGAATTATTTGTGAAACACATGAAGAAATAGCTGTGACGGTGATCCAAGTAATTTCCATCGCCATATCGTATTGGCATTGCAAAAATATTAGGAAATTTGAGGTCAATATTTGGTGTAAATATGATCTATAAATATATGATTTAAAAAATGCCCCAAAAATGAACAGTTTGACTTTCCTAATTTGCATAATGAGTGCGCGAATATATAATTAGCTTTTTTACAAATGAAATATATTTCCATACCTGTCTGATATACAAAGGTTTCACTGATGTATCATGTTCGGTTTTGATTTGATTACATATGCGCATATTAATTAGGCGGACTTAGTTATTTTCACAACTTTTTTATATCTGCAGATTCGCAAAAATGGCAAAAATTACTTATTTTGTTGGCTTCTGTTTTCAAAACGGTAATAGATATATGAATTTTCTTTTTTTGTATTTTTTACCACAAAGATTATATTTTATTGACTGATAATTCAATTTATTATTTGTGTCCAAGAAAGTGATGAATTAAGTTGTCAACTTTGTCGAATTATGCCATTTTTGACAATTTGACCATTTCTCGCAGGTTTTTCAAAAAAAATGGTATAAAATCACAACGTATTGACCGATTTCGATTCTGTTTTTTTGTTTTTTGAAGCTTTCATAAAGCTTGATCATTTGCAACCATCAAATAGCATGTGTTTGTTGTAATTATTTTTGGTGTGCTATACCTAATATCAGTTATATTAGTGCCCTTTTGTGAGGCATTAATCCGCATTACTGTCAGTTATTACTTTAAAGACGAAGGTCTCGTAGTTGATAAACATAAAAGCATACACATGCTTTAGCAGTTACGCAAAACAAGCACTCGCAATGTACTATTCAATGACATCTGACAATGGATACTATTATCTAGATCTATTAGGAATAAATCTTGTCAAAATCATTCTATAAATTGAAGTGAAAAAAGTATTACACCATTTTGACCATCAGTGTATATTATTTTGCCCATCTTACTCGATACCCATTTAACACCTGTGTGGAGAGCGAAAAAATTAGACTAATGTCTTACCAAAGGACGTTGGTGTCGGGCTGGGATTTAAACCCAGTACTTTGTCATCTGCAGTCGAGTGATTTATCCACTACACCACAACACCTCTAAAGAATAGCACCCCCCCCCCATACTGAACCCGAGATACGCCACTGACAAGAGGTTTTATATCAAATATGTGTACCTTATCAGCTATCATATCACATGATGTAAAACAGTATTTGCTTTTAAGTTGAAACTAAATAAATTTCCTCAAAGTTAGACAACTGAATACTTTCTCTTTCAGACTATAAGTATCATATTGACCATCAACTGTATGAGTATGCTATATCGACAGAGTGATTTCAATCTCTTTTGATGTAATAATACACTGTGTTAGGTTGTTAACGCTATCTATAAAAATGCGTCATAGTATTTGTTTAAAATCAAATTTTAGGTCTAAGTCCATTCCAATTAAAAAGGCATTAATAAAGCAATTTTTGTTTGCAGTTATAAAGCGCTGAATATATTGCTCCAAATGTCTCGGCCACTTGATAATATCACATCATAATATCGCTGTCAAATCGCGGTCACAATCCTAAGCCTATGTGACTGTCATTTTGCAAAAACGTTACGAACTAGGTGAAGTGTTATGATGTATACAAATAATATTATACAAATACACACTGCCTTGAGAGGTTCTGGTTAAAACTATGCGCAAGAGGTGACTCCAATAGTACTATTTGCTGAGGGGCGCAGCCCCGAAGCAAATGGTACTTTTGGAGTCACCGAGGCCCATAGTTTATCCAGTACCTCAAATAGAAGGCATGGTATATTTGTTTTATATCCTACATCAAAAATTTATGTAAAAAAAAAAAAAAAAAAAAAAAAATGGGAAACAAAATTTTAGAACAAAAAAAATGTCAATTTTTATCTAAAAAGATTTAAATTTTTTTTTGTTTTCATTAAATTAAGATTTGAAGAAAAAATATTGATTCAATTCAACAAAAAAAAATATCACTTTTTTTTTCAAACCCTAAATAGTAAACCAAAATAGGACTGTCATATAGTACTTTCTAAAAATAGGTCAAATATTTATGGTCATGTGACGAGCTCTCAACCAATCAAAACCCAACAAATTTTGGATGCAGGATATAATTATAAATATATTACTTCCATATTTTCTGATCAAGAGAAAGCTCTAGAAAGTACAAATGTTTTGGGAATCTTTGTATACTACGAATTGCGAACACTTGTACTTGAAGAAAAAGATCAATTTAATATACATATATTATTTGCTCTCAGTGCATTATATATATGTATATATATATATAGGTTATAAATGGTTGTGACAGATGCACATCCACACACTTAAAGACTATACAAGTGTTTCGTAATAATTGAATAACAAACAAAACAGTACGTAATCTTTGTATATCAATTTCAAAGCAATTTCACAAAAGGGAAAAATAGAATGCATTCAAAGTATTTTGTCAATGTGCATTAGGAAATATTACTAGTGGAGGTCATTGTAATATTATTTATATTCTTCCTCTCGCTCGATTCTTCCCTTCTCCCTCTCTCCTTCAATTCCTTTTTTTCATTTGTTCTGATCCTCTTTCTGTCCCTTCCTCCGTGGCTCCCCATCACTCCTGCCCTCTCCTTCTTCTCTCTCTGTTTCTTCCTCCATCCTTCTCTCTCTTCATTCCACCCTCTTCTCTCCGTTCCTCCCGCCTCTGTCTATTCTTGCTCCATTCATCCTACTCCTTTTTCTCCCACACCCGTCTCTCTCTCTCTCTCTCTCTCTCTTGAGAATTGTTCTTTCTACAGATACATACTCTGATCAGGATGGCGGCGAACTTCAGCTCTGCAGAAAACACCTGTGAAGGAGAGAACTGTCAATCAATCACAGATGTGACATACTATGTGAAGGAGAAGAAGAAGCTCTGCGATGCCTGCGCCTCCAAAGAGGAATGCATAGGAAAAACAAGAAAGGGAAGGTCCAATCTGTATTGTGAGAAGCATGATGGTGAAGAAATCAAACTGTATTGTAAAACACATAATGTAGCAGTGTGTCAATTATGCGCAATGATAGATCATCGTGACATGTCTTGCGTACGACAGGATATAGAGGGCGCCATCATGGAAAGTAGAGCAAAACTAAACATTCTGAAAGAAAAGGCAAAGGACAAATTGGAGCTTTGTCGAGTTATTGGAGATCAAATTAATCAGTGTAGGAGAGACACCGACACCCATCTAAAGGATTTGAAAGATGAAGTAGATTCGGTATTCAATGAGGCGATCCAACCAGACAAAGACAAAGAGAAGGAGGATGCTGCAAAAATCAACCAGGAGACTGATGAGAAGAATCAGACACTTCAAGATGTGATTCAGAAGATCAAGAAAATGATCGGAAAGAACGATGAAGAGAGAGAAAAACGACTTGAACTAAACCGTACAAATGCAGAGAGGAGACGAGAACCCATTGACAATAAACAGCAAGGTCTTCAAACAGACATTAAGAACATCGCTGAAGAGAACAAAAGAAAGATTAGTGAGTTGGAGAAAACATGGCAATTTAACACAAAAACCACGGAGACTACAGTACAGACCCTTGATACAGTACTCGAAAATGATAAAAATGTCGTCAAAGACGGGCACCATGTGAATATTTCAGTGAGTGATGAACTAAAGAAGCCATTAAATGAGGTTGAGGTGAAACAAATCACTGGGGCCATATCGGGTGTGAGGTTTGTGAAGGGTGCTGGGAAAGAGAAGTGTGATGGCAGGATTGGTGGGTATGGGGAATATAAGCTCATTGGTACAATCAATGTCAAAGATAAAATCACATTCCCAACCATTGTAGGATGCAAAGATGAAAACAATGTGATCACTACAGATATACTGCCAGGTAGTGAACATACATACATCTTAGATATGAACACTGAACACAGTCAGAGAGTGGTAAACGGTAGTGATGTATCATGGGTTGCCTCGTGTGCATTGCTGAATGGTGACAAGGTAGTATGCGGTAAATACATTGACGACTGTACATGGGACAGTTTGACTGGATTCATCAGTAAGTATGACAGACAATGGAAGCACATCAATGACGTCACAATACCAAGAAACGTAACGGATGATGGCAAAAGGGTGGATGTAGCTGTTGACCAGGTAGGGATGATCATCGCTGCTGAGGGAGGTCAGTCTAAGATATACGTCATCAACCCAGCTGATGGTAAGATCATGAATACCATCACATGTAAACAGGATATTATAATGCGTGGTGTACTATCACCAGGTAACATCATTGCTCAACCCTCACCCTTAGATCACAGAGTGTTCATTATCGACAGACAGGGTGCCCTAAGGGAAATCCCCCACAGTGATGTCATCCTGAATACCTGCATTGATCCTATGACAGACGACCTCTATGTCGTGACATCAGATCATGAGTACAAAACGTGTGTGATTGATCAGGTGATGAGTGGGGGTGACATGAAGAATAGAAGAGTAGCATCATTCCCTCTATCAACTAGACTGGACACACTGAATGAAAAGAAGGGTTGCCTTCAATCATCCCAGGCGTTGATGACGTCATCAGGGAAACTGATTGCTAGCGATGGAGACAACATTCTCGTATTCAAAATCAATTTTGCCCTTTAAACCTAATCATGTTTATTTACAATTTTCCAGGTTAACTACGTATAAACTGATGTCCATAAACATAATGGTATGGATATCATCACTACCATCCCAACAATAACATGTATATCTAAATGTGTGTTTTATGACAGGTGCCTAGATTAGCCGTGATTATATAAAACATATACACAGGATCAATGATTTTCAAGTAAATACATAAACTGTTAACATCATTTAGTTATTTCAAAGAAAAGTAAAACAATACATGAATTTGCAAAAGAATAATTATCAGAATCATAACCAGGCTCAAGCGAGTTTAATGCCAGAAAAATACAAAGATGCAATGATTAAATTCAAATCATAATGACTGTAGAAGATTATACCACCGTTACAAAAAATAGTATAACAACGCAATACGATGCAGAGTTTCCTTTAGCTGCCAGGAGACTATTATCATGACATAATGTTACAATTAATTCCTGAATTATATCAACATAACACTTCCCTATAAGACTGTACGTAATGGTGTATCATATTGACCACACATTTTACGAGTATGTTATATATTGACAGAGTGGTTTCAATTGTTTTAATCTTATACTACATTATATGATGTTTTGCGGTAAGAGGGTGTTAACGCTATAACTATCTATAACATGTGTAATTATATTGGTTTTACCAGTGGCAAAACTACGGGCTTGGAGCACGAAAGTCGAATGGAAGATAAAGGGATGGGAGAAAACAGAAACAAAAGATGTGAAATAATTAAGGATATATATTACTTGAAATTATCTAAAAGGAATATATAATCATGTGAAGCAGTAAAATATGCATTAAATGATTATTACAACAATTAGTTGTGCCCTTAATATAGCATACAGCACAGAGAGAGAGAGAGTGAGTATGTTTGTGATTCCGTTTCTCTTTGAGAGAGAGAGAGCTAGGAGACTGATGTAAATAAGATTTGTAAAGAGAGTGGGAGAAAGTGAAAGAGAGTGAGAGAGAGAGTGAGAGAGAGAGAGAGAGAGAGAGAAAGAGAGAGAGAGAGAAATAGAGGGGGGGTCACAAACTATAGAAATATGTGCAAAGACAGAGAGAGGGGAGATGAAGTGAATAGAGTAAAATGTTTAAACAGAATGAGAGATTGAGAGAAAGAGAGAGAGAGAGAGAGAGAAGGAGAGAAAGATGAGACAGAGAGAGAGAGAGAGAGAGGGGGTCAATAACTGGACAAACAGTACGTACTGTAATTCTGTTTGGAACCAGAAGGGCGTTTACTATGATTAAGGCAGAGCCAGAGTTAACACCCTTTTTGCTCTCAGCAGACTACTGATGAATAATAGTGGTTTTAAGAGAGGGGAGATGAAGTGAATAGAGTAAAATGTGTAAACAGAATGAGAGAGAGAGAGAGAGAGAGAGAATGACTAGTTTCAAGGACATTTAAAAGCACCAAGTACTACAAAATAACTCTTCACAAAGCACAAACAAACAGCAACATACATTGACATTGTTATTAAAATTGTGTCACGTGTCCCTGATAATGATATACTCTAGCGGCCTCACACACACATCGTGATACAGGATGCACATTTTCCCCTCTACTTGCCTATTTTTGTACGACATGCGAGCACGCGTGAAAAGTATCGTTGGCTGTGTTCAATAGGGGAATCCCCACCGTTTATATACGCCATCTTGATTTGCACAAAGCGCGAGCGAATCACCAGTACATTATTGATAAGGCCTTCTTCAGGCGAGTTTCGAACATCATAGACAGTCAATCGAGGAGGTGAATACATTTTCATCGGACTTCAAAATACGAAGGTGAGAACAACAACTTTAATGTGTAGGAAGTGAACTGGATCGTGTTGATGGGGTGTGGACAATGTGGTAAATACGATAGTGAGGAAAAAAATGATGAAACGAGTGTGGAACGAGTGTGAGTAAATGTATAGATCGATTGAAAAATACAATTATCATTTTACAACTTTAAGATTGAGAACTGGATCAAACGTCTTTTTACCTGCAACGCAGTTGTTCTTTTTCTATGATATTTTTCGTTTCCTTAAAGTTATGCATGATTAAAGCTACTTCCCTATAAGAATGTACGTAATGTTGTATCATATTGACCACACACTTTACGAGTATGCTATATATTGACAGAGTGGTTTCAATATGTTTTAATGTAATACTACATTGTATGATGTGTTGCAGTATGAGGTTGGGGCACGGCAATCAAATGGAAGATGAAAGAATAGGAAAACAAAAACACAAAAAGGTGAGATAATATAAGAGATATATTACTTGAAAATATTCTTAAAGGTTTATATAATTATGTAAAGCAGTAAAAGGTGCATTAAATGATTATCAAAACAAATGTATGCGCCCTTAATGTATACAGCAGAGAAGAAAGGAAAAAAGGAAGATAAGAGAGAAAGATAAATTACATACATTAAAGTTACAGAGAGAGAGTATGTTTGTGTTTCTTAAGAGAAAGAGCGAGGAGACGGATGTGAATAGAGAAATATTTCTAAAGAGAGTGTGTGAGAGAGAGAGAGAGAGGGTGACAGATTGAGATAGAGGGTGGGGGATCAATAACTAGAAAAGTTTGTGCACAGACAGAGAAAGGAGAGATGACATGAATAGAGTAAGATGTGTAAACAGAGTGTGTGTGGGAGAGAGAGAGGGAGAGAGATTGAGATAGAGGGGGGATCAATAACTATAAAAATGTGTGCATAAACAGAGAGAGGGGATATGAAATGATTAGAGTAAGATGTGTAAAAAGAGTGTGTGAGAGAGAGAGAGAGAGGGGGAGAGAGATTGAGATAGAGGGGGGGGGAACAATAACTAGTAAAATTTGTGCACAGACAGAGATAGGAGAGATGAAATGAATAGAGTAAGATGTGTAAAAAGAGTGTGTGTGGGAGAGAGAGAGGGAGAGAGATAGAGGGGGGGGATCAATAACTATACAAATATGTGCAAAGACAGAGAGAGGGGAGATGAAATAAATAGAGTAAGATGTGTACAAAGAGTGTGGTTGTGTGTGTGATAGAGAAAGAAAGAGAGAGAGAGAGAGAAAGAGGGTCAATAACTAGACAGATAGCACGTACTGTAATTCTGTTTGGAACCAGAAGGGCGTTTACTATAATTTAAGGCTGAGCCAGAGTTAACACCCTTTTTGCTCTCAACAGACTACTGATGAATAAAGGTGGATATATTGAAAGTTAAGGTGATTTTAAGAGAAAGAGAAAATGACTAGTTTCAAGGACGTTTACAAGCACCAAGTACTGCAAAATAACTCTTCACAAAGCACAAACAAACAGCAACGTACATTGACATTTCAATCAAAATTGTGTCATGTGTCCCTGATACTCTAGCGGCCTCACACACATATCGTGATACAGTATGCACATTTTCCCCCTCTACTTGCCTATTTCTGTCCATTTCTGTACGACATGCAAGCATACGTAGTATAGTTGGCTGTGTTAAGGGAATCCCCGTCGTTTATAGACGCCATCTTGATTTGAACAAGGCGCGAGCAAATCACCGGTACATAATCGAGAAGTTCTTCCTCAGTCGAAATTTGAACATCATAGACAGTCAATCGAGGAGGTGAATACATTTTCATCGGATTTCAAAATACGAAGGTGAGAACAACAACTTAGATGTGTAGGAAGTGAACTGGATCGTGTTATTTGGGTTTGGACAATGTGGTAAATACGATAGTGAGAACAAAAATGATGAAACGAGTGTGAAATGAGTGTGACTAAAAGTATGGATTGATTGGAAATACAATTATCATTTTACAACACAAAGATCGAGAAATGGATCAAACGTCTCTTTACCTGCAACGCCGTGGATCATTTTCTATGATATTTTTCATTTCCTCAACTTTAGACAACAGAATACTTTCCTATGATAAGACTACGTACATGTAGTGGTGTATCATATTGACCATAAACTGTACGGGTATGCTATAAATTGACAGATTGGTTTCAATACGTTTTAATGTAATAGTACATTGTATGATTTGTTGCAGTATTAGGTTGTTAACGCTATCTATACTAGTTTTACTAGTTGCATAGCTACGGGCTTGGGGACATGGCAATTTAATGAAAGATGAAGGAATAGGAAAACAAAAATACAAAAAACGTGAGATAACAAAGAGAGATGTGTTTAACTTGAAAATACTCTTAAATAATTATATAATCATGTAAAGCAGTAAAAGGTTCATTAAATGATTATCAAAACAATTTTTTGCGCCCTCAATGTATCCAGCACAGAAATACAAAAAATAAGAAGACAAGAGAGAAAAATTGAAGACAAAAATTAAAGATACAGAGAGAGAGAGAGAGAGAGAGAGAGAGTATGTTTGTGATTGTTTTTCTCTTTGAGAGAGAGCTAGGACACTGATGTGAATATATACAGATTGGTAAAGAGAGTAAAAGAGAGTGAGAGAGAGAGAGAGTGGGAGAGAGAGAGAGTGAGAGAGAGAGTGAGAGAGAGAAATAGAGGGGGGTCACGTTTAACTGGAGAAATATGTGCAAAGACAGAGAGAGGAGAGATGAAGTGAATAGAGTAAGATGTGTAAAAAGAGCGTTTGTGTGTGAGAGAGAGAGAGAGAGAGAGAGTAAGAGAGAATGAGAGAGAGTGAGAGAGAATGAGAGAGAGTGAGAGAGAGTGAGAGAGAATGAGAAAGAGTGAGAGAGAGTGAGAGAGAGAAATAGAGGGGGGGTCACGTTTAACTGGAGAAATATGTGCAAAGACAGAGAGAGGAGAGATTAAGTGAATAGAGTAAGATGTGTAAAAAGAGCGTGTGTGAGAGAGAGAGAGAGAGAGAGAGAGTGAGAGGGAGTGAGAGAGAATGAGAGAGAGTGAGAGAGAGTGAGAGAGAGAAATAGAGGGGGGGTCACGTTTAACTGGAGAAATATGTGCAAAGACAGAGAGAGGAGAGATGAAGTGAATAGAGTAAGATGTGTAAAAAGACCGTGTGTGTGAGAGAGAGAGAGGGAGAGAGAGAGAATGAGAGGGAGTGAGAGAGAGTGAGAGAGAGTGAGAGAGAGTGAGAGAGAGTGAGAGAGAGAGAGAGTGAGTGAGAGAGAGTGAGAGAGAGAGAGAGAGAGAGAGTGAGAGGGAGTGAGAGAGAATGAGAGAGAGTGAGAGAGAGTGAGAGAGAGTGTAAGAGAGAAATAGAGGGGGGGTCACGTTTAACTGGAGAAATATGTGCAAAGACAGAGAGAGGAGAGATGAAGTGAATAGAGTAAGATGTGTAAAAAGAGCGTTTGTGTGTGAGAGAGAGAGAGAGAGAGAGAGTAAGAGAGAATGAGAGAGAGTGAGAGAGAATGAGAGAGAGTGAGAGAGAGTGAGAGAGAATGAGAAAGAGTGAGAGAGAGTGAGAGAGAGAAATAGAGGGGGGGTCACGTTTAACTGGAGAAATATGTGCAAAGACAGAGAGAGGAGAGATTAAGTGAATAGAGTAAGATGTGTAAAAAGAGCGTGTGTGAGAGAGAGAGAGAGAGAGAGAGAGAGTGAGAGGGAGTGAGAGAGAATGAGAGAGAGTGAGAGAGAGTGAGAGAGAGAAATAGAGGGGGGGTCACGTTTAACTGGAGAAATATGTGCAAAGACAGAGAGAGGAGAGATGAAGTGAATAGAGTAAGATGTGTACAAAGACCGTGTGTGTGAGAGAGAGAGAGAGAGAGAGAGAGAGAGAGAGAGGGGGGGGGGGGAGAGAGATTGAGATAGAGGGGGGGGGGATCAATAACTAGACAAATTTGTGCACAGAGAAAGAGAGGGGAGATGAAATTAATAGAGTAAGATGTGTAAAAAGAGTGTGAGAGAGAGAGAGAGAGTGAGAGAGAGAGAGAGAGAGATTGAGATAGAGGGGGGGGGGGATCAATAACTAGACAAACTTGTGCACAGACAGAGAGAGGGGAGATGAAATGAATAGAGAAATATGTGTAAAAAGAGTGTGCGAGAAAGAGAGAGAGGGAGAGAGAGAGAGAGAGAGGGTCAATAACTAGACAAATAGTACGTACTGTAATTCTGTTTGGAACCGGAAGGGCGTTTACTCATATACTTTAAGACTTTAAGAGTTAACACCCTGTTGGCTCTTAACAGACTACTGATGAATAAATGAGGACAACATGAAAGTTATTAAGGTGGTTTTAAAGAACGTGATTAGTTTAAATGACGTTTAAAGGCACCAGGTATATTACAACAAAACTCTTCACAAAGCACAAACAGCAACATACATTGACATGAAAATGAAAATTGTGTTACGTGTTTCCCTGATAATGATATACTCTAGCGGCATCACACACACATCGTGATACATGCCACACATTTCCCCCTCTACTCCCTTCTTACATTTCCTTCAATCTCCCTTTTCAATCCCCTCCTTTTCCATTTTTCCTCACCCTCTTTCTCTTCCTCGCTCCTGGCCTCCCCTTCTTCTCTCTCCCTTCCTTCGTCCCTTCTTCTCCCTCCCTTCATTCGTCCCTTCTTCTCCCTCCCTTCCTTAGTCCCTTCTTCTCTCTCCCTTTCTTCGTCCCTTCTTCTCTCTCACTTCCTTCCTCCCTTCTTCTCTCTTTCTTCATTCCCCCCTCCTCTCTTCCTTCCTTCCGCTTCAGTCTATCCCTCCCCAACCATCCAACCCCTAAATCTCCCCCTATGTACCCTCTCTACCCTCTCTCTATCTCTCTCTCTCTCCACTTCCTCATCTCTCTCTCTCTCTCTCTCATTTTCTCTCTCTACAGGTTAATACTCTGATCAAGATGGCAGCGAATTTCAGCTCTGCAGGAAACATCTGTGAAGGAGAGAACTGTCAGTCAATCACAGATGTGACGTACTACGTGAAGGAGAAGAAGAAGCTCTGCGATGACTGCGCCTCTAAAGAGGGATGCATCGGAAAAGCAAGAAAGGGTGGGTTGAATCTTTATTGTGAGGAGCATGATGAAGAAATCAAATTGTACTGCAAAACACATGGTGTAGCGCTGTGTTATTCATGCGCACATATAGATCATCAGCAGCCTTGCGTGCAACATGGTTTAGACCGCGCCATCATGGAAAGTAAAGCGAGCCTAATCACTCTAAAAGAACAGGCAAAGGACAAATTGAAGCTTTGTCGAGTTTATGGAGATCAGATTCATAAGTGTAGAAAAGACACCGACACCCATCTACAGGCTTTGAAAGATAAAGTGGATTCGGTAATCAATAAGGCGATGAAAACAGACAAAGACAAAGAGAAGGAGGATGAAGCTAAAATCAAATATGAGATTGATGAGAAGAATCAAAAACTTCGCGAGGAGATTCAACATATCAATGAAAAGATTCGAAAGAACGATGAGGAGAAAGAGAAGCGACTTAATCTTGAGCGAACAAATGCAGAGAAAAGACGAGAACCCATTGTCATTAAACAACATGGTCTCCAAACAGACATTAAGAACATCGATGAAGAGAAAGAAAGAAAGCTTGGTGAGTTGGAGAAATCTTGGCGGGATGACACGAAAACCGCAGAGACTACATTAAAGACACTTGACACGGTACTCGAATATGATCGAAATGTCGTCAAAGATGGGCATCATGTAAAGACATCAGTGAGTGATGAATTAAAGAAGCCATTGAATGAAGGTGAGGTGAAACAAATCACTGGTACCATATCGGGTGTGATGTTTGTGAAGGGTGCTGTGAGAGAGTATGATGGAAGGATTGATGGGTATGATGGAGCGTGGAAGCTCATTGATACAATCAATTTCAGTGATAAAGCCACAATCCCAGCCGTTGTAGGATACATAGATGAAAGCAATGTGATCATCACAGAAAGATTAAGGGATATCCTACATACTTACATGTTAGATATAAACACTAAAATTCAGAGAGTGATAACCGGTAGTGCAGCATCATGGGTTGGCTCCTGTGCATTGCTGAATGATGGCAAGGTAGTATGCGGTAAATACCGTGAAATGTGTACAGGGGACAGTTTCACTGGAATCATTAGTGTGTATGACAGACAATGGAAACACATCAATGACGTCAAATTTCCAAAAAAACCAACGCGTGATGACACAATGGAGGATGTAGCTGTTGACCAGGATGGGATGATCATTGCAGCTGAGTTTGGTCAGTCTAAGATATACGTCATCAACCCAGCTAATGGTAAGATCATGAATACCTTCACATGTAAACAGAATATAATAATGTATGGTGTACTATCATCAGGTAACATCATCGCTCGACCCTCACCACCCGATCACATATTTTACATCATCGACAGACAGGGTGCTCAAAGGGAAATCCCACACAGTGGTGTCATCCTGAATGCCTGCATCGATCCTATGACAGACGACCTCTACGTCGTGACATCGGATGATGAGTACAAGACGTGTGTGATTGATCAGGTGATGAGCGGGAGTGATATGCAGAAAAGAAGAGTGGCATCATTCCTTCTATCTACTAGATTGGATAATAGGAAGCTTCACTGTAAATTTTCTCGGGTGATGATGACGCCATCAGGGAAACTGATTGCTAGCGATGGAGACAACATTCTCGTATTCAAAAACATATTTACACTCTAAATCCAATCCTGTTTGATTGCAATTGTACATGTTCACTACGTATACACATGTATGTACACACACATATGATATGGCTATCATCACTAGTATTCCAATAATTACATGTATATCTAAATAATGTGTGTGTACTAACATATACCTAAATTAGCAACGAGTATAAGATATACAGGTGAACAATTCTTCACCTAAATAAATGAGTTATGTATTCATGTCTTTATTTAAAAGAGAAGTATGGCAATACATGAATTTGCATTAGTAACATTTCGATAACCATAACCAGGTTAAATCAAGAATTGTGAAATGAATAATAAAATACAAATAGGAAGAGAAATGACAAAGATGCAAAAAATGGCATTGAAATCATGGTGACTTTAAAATAAATATACCACTGTTATTGAAAACATTGACAATGCACTACGATACAGAATTTCCTTATCTGTCAAGAAACTAATTACATGACATATGTCAATCCGAGCATCATTCCAAGATTAAAGAAGATTAAAATGTTGACATTTGTTATTTTCCTCTGTTACATGTTGATAAAGATAATTTGAGAAAATCAATTTTCCATTCCTCTTTCAAGCTTTTTTCTCTAAGAGCAGTCCACACAGGAGAACCCTCTGTATTTTCCTCATTTATCTCGATCGTTTACCCTTCTTCTTCATTATGTCATATGATATGTTATATCAAATTGATGAAGTTGCACAGTCTTTCTGTCACATCACACATGCTTATACATATATGTAAATAGGTGCATTTTAATGAGTATTTGTAAGATTTAATTCGCTTTCTTGTTCTTATTTCTGTTTCAATGCTAATAAGAAATATTTGCATCCATTTAATGTACATGTACTCTTTATTTAACATATCCTACAACAATGAAGGGTAATTTACCCCTTTGTTAAAAACTACATGTATATCATCCGTTTAGAGCCAGAAGGGAGTAAACTCTGACTATGTACTAAGTTACTGCCCTAATGGCTAAAAACACACAACATATACCCTATACACGCTCATGTATATTTTTCTATGAAACTGTTTGTTATGTTTGTGTATTTTCATAAAAGCGATGGTAAAATAATGAAATACATTGCACAGTTTTGTATTTTAAGATATATGTAAACAGCTGTATTATACTGAGTTTGTTGTATGATTCATTTTTTTGAATGTATACATTTGCCATGAGGCATGATGATATATATATATATATCCACCAAGATTACTTGGTAGAATGTCTGAATAACAATCAATTAGGTTGCAAAGTATGCTCATGATATGCACATAGCAGTATACTAACAAGTATTTGTACGATTCAACACTATTGATTTCATAATGTTTCAATGGAACTTGTAAACCTTGATATGTATTTTTGAAAGGCATATGCTACAATATTTAAAAAGTTGCAGACTTTTTTCATCTAACACACTCATAACATGTAAATAGCTGCCTAATACTATTTTGGGGCAGCTTTCGATTTAGTTTTTCATTCTACTATGAGATCCGTTGATATGTGTATCCAAAAGTATTTTCAATTATAATGATTAATATAACAATCAAATGAGCTGCAAAGCTTTGTTATTTGTTACGAAATCATTTACATTACAATATGCTCACGACATGTACATATCAACATAATAAACATTATTTGTATGATTCAAATTTGTTGTTTTTATCGGTTTGCTACGAGATATCTTAATCTTTGTTTGTAGTTTGTTGGAAAAGATGTATAACAATCAGTCTTGTTATCTAGCACACTTACATCATTTAAATAGCTGCATACTACTCAGTTTCTGCAACATTCAATTTTGTGAATTTTTTATTTTGTTATGAGAATCGTTGATATATGTATCCAAAATTGAATAATATGTGTTAGATTGAATAATACAACAATTAAATAGGGCGAAGTTTCATTGTCTTTCAAGAAATAATATACATTACGAAAACGCTCATGATACATACATATCAGCATAATATCAAGTAGATTTACATTTTGAAATGGTTGATTTTATAATTTCGCTATGGGAAATATCATTATTTTATAAGTAGTTTAATAGAAAAAATACAATAATCAAAATACGTGTAAGCTTTACAGTTTATCATCGCTAACAGCTAGTATATGTATGCTTCAAATTTGTTGTTTATATCGGTTTCCTACGATATATCGTAATCTTTCTCTGCAGTTGTATAGAAGCGATGCTATAAAAAAGAAATGAAAAAATAGCAGTCTTGTTTATATCTATAACACAAACACACCATGTAAATAGCTGCATAATACTAAGTTTCTGCTACATTAGATTTGGTTAACTTTTAATTTGTTGATATATAGAAGAAGAAGTATAATTATGTTAGGTTGAATAATATAACAATCAAATAGGGCGAAGTTTCATTATCTATCAAGAAAATATGTGCATTACTAAAACGTTCATACCACGTTCATATCAGCATGATATCAAATACATGTGCATTATGATATTGTTGATTGTATAATTTCGCTATGGGAAATATCATTATTTGATACGTAGTTTAATAGAACAGATACAATAATCAAAATACGTGTAAGATTTACAGTTTGTCATCGCTCACAATCATCACATATATATTATACTGATTATGGTTCATTTGTGTATTTGCTTTGAGACATGTTGGAACATACATGTTGCTATCAAACAAATATTACACAAATACTATAAAAATGCTGCAAGTTAATGAGGATGATGATGAGGATGATGGCTTAATACCATGTGTCGTATAGCGATGGTAAGCTAACAAAATGTATCAATAACTTATTCCCATTACAAGTATGCTCAAGAAATGTACATAGCAGCATAATTCACAGCATTTGTAAGATTCAACTGTGTTAATTATTAATTACTATATAAAATATGTTGATCTTTATTGTGTAGGTTAATGGCCATAAAATAAGTTGTAGTGTTGTTTTGTCTTTCATCTCACTCACTCAAAATATGAATAGCACTGTATTATATGGTATGCAAGTCCACATATCACTACTCGCTATCACTACTCTCCTTTGCAAGTTAAAATGTAATTGTTGTTTGCCTTGTTATGTTTCATGTTGTTTATTTTGTTCGGGGGAGGGGTATTCATCTGTTATTCTATGTACAATATCATATGTATTATTGCATGATTTTATCTCTTGTTTGTCATTTGGTTTATTTGATATTTTTAGTCTGTGGTAGATAAATAAAAATGAACATGCTATATCATTGAAATAATTTGCATAGTTTTGTTATTTATCAATAGACCATTCCTATTACACAGTCATGGAAATAGTTGTAGGAGATAGTACCAATGAAAGTCTGACGTCATAATGGCTAAGTGGTAAAGGTTGCTGGTTCAAAATAATGTTGTGCTAAACAATGGCGTGGTGATCGCACCAGGGCCAACCATTGCATTTGCCCTGCTCCAGGGCGTTGCTCAAATAATAATTTGTTGGCCTTATGCTTAAAGGCCAAGTCCACTCCAAATATAACTAACGTTCACTAGACGCAGAAATATGAGACAAACAAATAAAAAAAGGTTTGAGAAAAATCGGATAACTAATAGGAAAGTTATGATTTTTTGAAAAAGGATGTAAAAACTATAGAACAATGAGAATCACAACACAAATTGCTAACATGGTTTAGTATGTGACGTCATGTTCTTACTATTTATCAATTGCTTATTCCCGTTAATTTCCCTTTTTATCCTTCAAAACTTGATTACCCCCATGCCTTTGATAAGGTTACATGTATCATATTACGTGCTTGACATTTCACACAATCTTTTATGAACTTTGAAGAATTGATACTATTTTCTGGATATTTTATATTCATAGTTATCGATTTGTATATAAAACGTTTATCAAAATTCACATTTGTCATGATTAAACTGGAAAAAAATACTCTATATTAGTGCATTCACACAAAAACATACTATTATCAATTTAACTTTGATGCTGGTATAAAGAAATACGATTCTTAGGGGAAAAAGTTTTCCAATTTTGCTCAAACTTTTTTCGATTGCTTTGTTTGATTTTCCTGTTTCTATTGATGGCACGTTATTTTTAGAGTGGACTCGGCCTTTAATAAAACGTGTTTTCAAATTTTGAGAAAAATTGTTGTCATTGTGAGTTTCATCAGATATTTCAAAATGAGAGGAATTCGGATGGGAAATTAACTGAAAAAGAAGTTTGACCTAAAGGGTTTGTTACGATATTTAAATAGGAGGTCGGGGCATTGACAGTGATATCGGCAAATAATTGACAAACGGAGAGAGGGGATAAAGAGAAAAAGAAGGAGAGAAAGGAATAAATAGAGGGATAAAGAGAGAGAGACAGAGGTAGAGAGAAAAGGGGCGGGGGAGAAAGAGAAAGAGAGCGAGGGAGAGAGAGAAAGAAAGCTTCAACGAATCTTGAGAATTGCATGTATGACATTTCGCCCCCTCATTGACTAGATACATGCTACAATTACATTGTTAATATATATGTGCAATGTGTACCATACAACACATGTTTTGTTTATATATTTCATAACAAAATGAGAAAGCTAATGACATGATCAATATTTTACGTTAGTAATATCGGAAAGAAGATTAGTTAATGATCATTTCAGGTGATCATGTTTTAATTGAAATGAATGGATAAAATTCACATATTATTTGGGACACATTAACACATTGTACATTGCAGATTTGTCTTGTAAGGTGGTTTAGCCTGTTATCTGTTAACACGGCACAGTGCACAACCTTCAACGATCATGAAAGAATGAATGCTGGAAATAGAAATGATCCATGGAAAATGAGAGAAACTCCCACAAATTGGTAGTCCATCGTAAAAAGACATTCTTGATTTTTAACATACATGTGCGGAATTGCAAATAACTTTCGTGAAGAATAATACACGTAGAAGTCCAACATACGGAAGGAAATGATTAAAGGCAACATAATTTCCTGCTTCATGTCGTTGGAGCTGGAAATATATTAACCCTACAATCTACTTGTATGTCAAAGTATATGATTTAACACCCTTCTGGCTCTCAGCAGACTATTCATTACTACTTATTTAAGATATGTAAATGAATATACATGTACGTTATCATATACATGTACAGTTAACAATTACTTTATTATTTTACCCTTATCCCTGCCTTACCAAGTTGTGTATTGGTTGAAGTACGATGATTTAAGCAGTAGATTTCAATCTTTCTTGAGAATGTTTAGGCTAAATTTATATTTCTTGACATATTAAAGTTTCATCTAAAAGTATTCAAGAAAGGCGCTAATCGAACCAGCCTTTTTTATCATCATTTTACGAAAACAAAATATTATTTACAAGGGTTATGAATAATTTAGTTGTTAATTGTATGTATTTATGAATAATCCATGTACTGTTTATAAAAGTACATGTTCATGTTTTAGACACCCTCCTGGATCTGAAGAAGCAGAAGATGTCTTCCTCATCATTGACCTGCAATTGACAAGAGACTACAGTACGTTCATGTACTACATTTGTTTTTCTATGCTCTCAATAATAATCATAAAGCCATCGTGTTAGTGAAATTTCACCGAATAAGATTTAAATAGTTTTCACTTCTTGTAACTGTTATAAATTTAACAAAAACAGACGAAGGTCTGCACCATCCCCCGTGGAAATATGTCAATTACTGTCCTAACTGTCTTTCCTATTTACCCTGCCCCCACCCAAGAGAACGGGTAGTAATGACATATCAAAAACCTTGTAACAATTTGAAATTTCAAAAATGCAGCAACATAAATATATACACAGCAATACCATTTCCTTCATCAATATATGTCTTTTAGAGAGAGAGAGAGAGATGGAGAGAGATTCAAAACAAGTTGAGATTTGTCCAATATTTTTAACGATCCACATGTAAACTTAAAAGGACATTATCATTTCAAGCAAAACTATTCTAGCAGCATCCCATCTAGCGCCATCTCGTGTCAGCTGTAGCAGTATAGTCTAGTAACTCGCTGCGATGTTGGTTCTTGCATCGAGTCCTACATCTTGGCTACCCACTGTTGGCATGTTGACCATTAGATGGCGCTATGCAATAAACAGTACGTTAGGGCAGAAGCTTCATCTGTTCAGTATTGCTTGTATACACCCGTCACAATGCCAAACCAACTCCACACCGACTCTAACCCGAATGATTCTGAACACTTGGAGTTCACGTATGCCTAATATTTTGTTGAGTCTGGATACTGTCTAGTGTTGGTCTTGCTGGTTTTAATGTCCTTCTGGCTCTCAGCTAACACTCATATTTGGCAAATTAACGCCTCTTAGCTCTCCATTAATCAAGAATACAAGTCACGTGACCCCTCAGATTGTTATTTGATACGGCTAGTCACGAAATATTTTAACCCTTTCAGTAGAGGATTTATTTTGAGGGTAATATTGATCACATATTGTTCTTTAAATTGGCAACAATTATACTTTTCGATCGTTTAGTACATTTTTTAAATAAATGAAATGTCATAAAACAATATACACGGTTTAGAATCTTGGTGAAAATATGAAAGAAAAAAGACCAATCTTAAAACAATGATTTTAAATTTATCAAGTTATTGCCAATCTAAGGACTTGATTTTGTTGGTAATTCCTGACATCAAATGTGATATATTAATAAATTAAAAATATTAAAGGTTTTAGCAGAAGTTTTCGCCATTTCTGGCATAATAGGGAATTGAATCAAAAGTTATTGGGCCAAACCACAAATTGTGGTATGGCTGTCTTGAAACGGTTAGTGTATCAATCATCCAATAAAATAATGTGTAAACAGCTAGAATGTACAAAATCAACCTTTAAACAATTATCTTACGAAACCTCTTTTCAGAAGTAATATTTTAAGCTTAATTATTAAATATAATATTACCATATACACTTTATAAGATACAAAACAAAATAGCATATGGTGATTTGTACACTTGGAAGTGTATAAAACACCACATACTATTTTGCTCTTCGTGTAAAGGTTTCTACGTCACGATACTACATTCAAGATATGAGATTCGAATATTACTTCTGCAGAGCTAATTGCATGTTGAAATACAACACTCCTAATAAAATAAAATGATGTATAGTGAAACGTAATTTAGCGACAACCTGTATAGAAAGACCACCTGTCTATAAAGAATACCTGCCTTTTAAGATTATTATCACTGTCTCCCTTGCATGTTCATTAGGTTAATCAAATACATCATATATAAACAAACATGTACAATCAAACTAAATCATATGCACTAAGCTTATTTCCTGTAATTTTTTTGGTAACATATTAAGTAGTTCTGGAGTTTGCTTAAAGGGATCCGGTAACTTTGTCTCAGATTCTGAAACTAAATCCTGGATTTAGTTCAACCTGCAATGATATTTATAAACTGTTAGGTCAGTCAGGAACCCCATGACTTTTACAAGCCGATCGCCTGTATTATTATCAAAATATTTATTATAGGAAATCGAAACTGAATCTTGTGTTTTCCTAATGGTTTTCATAACATTACAGTCTATTGGGGTTAACGAGTATGGTGAGGCCGGTCACTCAAAGATTTTTACTTTTTTAAGGCACTTCTTGATCATTTTGAAGCGCAACTTGTGTAAAGGGCTTCAATATTTCAGTATATGACGGATACTGATAACACGTAGAGACGTGCATCTATGATTTAACATTGTCAAACGATGTCTTTAAAGCTCCATAAAGATATATGCCATTCATTGTTACACAATATTTTCGATGGGATTAATGGCATAAAGATACGTATCTCATACAGACTTTTAATTCCTCTTATAATTTCATCATTCAATGGCTAGCATGCACCAACCAAGACATATACACATTAAGTTTTTTTTTATTCAATAAAATACATTGTGCAGAATACATGTATGTTTGAACATTGATTGTTAAACCTGTCTTTTCATAGAGGTGTAGAGGCTAGCGATCTTTAATAATCACCTTTTTGACATGTTTAACTGCAAGGCTAAAATGTTTCAACCGGATTCAAAGTCAAAAGATCACATCGATATCCCAGACGCAACGAGCCATTTCAGTATGTGAGTAATTTGTAAAGTATTTTGTTATCACTCGTTGAACAAAATTCAACTTTGTTAAACTTCCTTTGGAAAGTATTGCGCAATAGCTGTTTTCCCCTATGCTTTTGTCACTGTTGCATGTTGAACTGTTTCTGTGCCACTCTAATGATATGCCTGAGGCAAATTATACTTCTCAGGGGAAACAAAGACTAACATTTTCTAGGTTATTTCTAGAACTTTGAGTACCAAATCACTGCATAATGTTGCTGAAGGGGTTATCATGTACATCTTAATATGAATATTACTACACTGTGTTCTTTACTTAGCACTCATTTCAAAGGCATTGCGTAAATATTCAGTTTCTCTACACTTCCGTTAGCATAACATTTGCAATGTATTCGTTGCTCTCACTTCCTTTGAAAAATATTGCGAAATCGTTATTTCTCCGGGGCTTTGACTTTCTTACTATTGCATGTCAAACTCGTACTGCTCCAATGATATTCCTGAGCCAATAGGTGAATACTGAAATATAAATACGAATATTGCTGTACTGTGGCCTTTACAGAGGGGTAAGTTTACCGATCTTTTAGTATATTTTCGAACCTGCAGTTTAACATTCTTACATTCAGGTCATAATGGGGTTATCATGTAGCCAATAAGACCTGCAAACTATTTTCCTCTAACAACTAAACTACAACTACAACTACAACAATCAATATGTACATCATTCTGAGATATTAATTTCCTTCCATGAACTCCAATATCATTTTCTTTAACAGATAAGCAGATTTATGCATCGCTATATTTACAACAGGCAGTGACGTAGCTACGGGGGGCACAGGGGGAGATGCCACCCCTCCCTCGAAAGAGAATGTCGATAAGGGGTTAGGGGAGATGAGAGAGAAAGAGATAGAGAGAGAGAGAGGGGGAGGAGATATGAAGGAAAGGGAAAAAGAACGTGAGATAATTAGGAGATAGATTGCTCGAAAATGATCTTCAAAGAGTATAAGAAGAAAATCAGTAAAGAGGGGCCAACATGATAAGTCTAATACATGACATCTGTTGTAAGAGGTGCATTGAACGATTATCGAAAAATGCCTTGGGATGATCTGATCTGCGTCATTGATGTAGAGTACGGCAGAGAAGAACAAGAAATGGAGAAAGGAGTTTGTGTATCTGTTTCACTTTTAAATGCACAATGTTACCACTCTAAAAGAAGCAAAGGGTATATATCCCCTCTCGGTCTTATCAATTTTCCCCTCAAAATTCGACCATCTGATACAGCGTTTCTCAACCAGGAAGCCGCGAGAGTATTAATTTGATGGGGGTAATGTCGCTATTCACAAGGACCGCTATTCAGAATTTGAGAAAAGGGTCATTATTCTTAAGGACCGCTATTTATAATAAAAGAAGAGGGTCGGTATTCATAATATGATAAGAGGGTCGCTATTCATATAAAACAAATCGGGGTCGTTATTCTTAAGGGTCCCTATTCATAATAATAGAAAAGGGACGCTATTCATGATACAAGAAGAGGGTCGCTATTCATAATAGGAGAAGAGGGTCGCTATTCTTTACACGACGAGAAGGTCGATATTCATAATGCGGAATGAGGGTACCTATTCATAAAGGTCATTATTCATAATCGAAGAAGAGGGTCGCTATTCATAATACAAAAGAGGCTCACTATTCATAAAACGAGGAGAGGGCCGCTATTCATAATACGAAATGAGGGTCGCTATTAATAAGGGGAGAATAAGGTCGCTATTCATAATACGAAATAAGGGTCTCTTTTCATAACACAAGAAGAGGGTCGCTATTCATTAAACGAGAGCTGGGTCGCTATTCATAATACGAAATGAGGATCCCTATTCATAATAGGGGAAGAGGGTCGCTATTCATAATACGAAATGAGGGTCGCTATTTATAAAGAGGAGAGGGTCGCTATTCATAACACGAGAAGAGGGTCGCTATTCATAATACGAAGTGAGGGTCGCTATTCATAGGGATGAGGGTGGCTATTCATAACAATTGAAAATGAAATAGGCAATAAACAAAAGAATAATAAGAAAGCAAAACAATGGATATAGGGGACTCACCACGGATGTGGCGTAGGCGCGGGGGGGGGCGCCACATGGCCCCGAATTTGTGTAGAAAACAATTATTGAAAACGTACATTTCTGAAAAAATAAAGAAAAAGGCGTGCCCCAATAATGCGCGTGACCCATCATCCCGGGCGTAGCCTGTGTGTGTTTCACAGGGGAGGGAGGAGGTGGAGGTGTAGCAGCGTTGCCATCAAGAGGCTGATCTACCATGTCCCTTACCCTCATCAAAGGAAGGAAGCGACAGAGAGGGGGTTGTAAGGACTTAAGTTATATATCATATTCAAGCTTTTCGTAAATATACAATATTGCACGACTTATTCCATATAAGTAAGGAAGTTTGATTTTCAAGATACGACGTTGTGACCGTAAGGCATTATGTGAACGGTGGCGTACCCTGTATTATGTCTTTTAAAATGTATATTTTACTTTTTGGATTTATATAGAAACATCCCCTTAATCTAGCTAATATAGGTTTTTGCGGCCAATTTCGCAATGTTTTCATTCAAATTCATGAACGGGCATTCAAATTCACATAGAGGTCGCTCGCAGGTGAATTGGGGTATTCAAATTCAAACTCCGAGCAGTCAATTTCATTTATCGGCGGAGCAATTGTCGACGGAGCAATTGTCGGCGGAGCAAATGTCGGCGGAGCTAATATCGGCGGGGCAAATGTCGGCGGAGCAATTGTCGGCGGAGCAAATGTCACGGAGCAAATGTCCACGAAGCAATTGTCGCTTTTTGCGGAGCAATCGTCGGCGGAGCAAGTGTCATGGATTCTGCACCGATAGTGAATTTAAATGAAGGATTATTAGAATTTGAAAGCTGATTCAACGCTGCGAGTGCGATTAGAGCGAATTCGAATGCTCGGAATATGAACTTGAATGAAAAAAGTGTGAAATTGGCCGCAAAAACCTATATATTTCCCCGCTCCAGTGGTGACAAAAAAGGCAAAACATAACACACACATAATCCTATCGTAAGTTGTCCCCATTGTGGGAAATCTTGCCCCACCACCCTGCCCCGGACTGAGCACACTGCAAAAATCAGAGTGTTAAAAATAACACCAAGGGTGTTCAATTTAACACTTTCTCGGTATGTATATCGGACAACTCCTCTGGTGTTACTTAACACCATTTTCTGAAATTATATAATTTCAATTCGACTTTTGGTGTTAATATTTGACAACTCCAACTGGTGTAGATTAACACCAATATCTGGAATCATAACAAATTCAATTCCATTTTTGGTGTTTATATTCTTGGTGATCCATTATAGATTTTTCTATGGGTTTCTAATGGTCCCACATTCCATATTTCCTATTATCGACCATTATCGACCAGGGTAGAAGAACCACTGGTAAACTGATAATTCACAATCGATGTTGGCAACTGTCCACCAATAGGTATATTCTAATCTCCATTGCATTAACTCCATCACAAAGATCATTTGAAGTATATTCAAGTTAAACATTTAAGTGATACAGGCCGGTACACGAATATATAATAAGCATGCATGTTGTTTCTTGGTTAGTAATCATAATTATAATCAATATATATATTGCTAAAACGTTAATGTAATTGTAACAAGATCGTACGAATAATCTATTGGTCAATAATTGCCAAAGGAAAATACAAATCAAAAAATTGATGTGCATTGTCATAATTTGCTTAACAAATCATGAAAAATGTATTTTTCTGAGAACACGTGTAAAGTAATCATTAATCGCGCGTACACTTTGTGAAAACTTATTCGACCAATCAACCGCCTTAAATGAAATCACGTGATGATACTTTCAACACCGAGCATAAAACCACACCATGTTATTTAACACCCAGTAATTATAGGATTTCCCGGCCAAATTCGCGAGTTTGTCATTCAAATTAATTTGTCTTGCGTTCAAATTTGACGGTTTTAGTGCAGTCAGGTTTATCTCGGGATTATATTCCCTTTTCTAGTTTTCAAATCTATGGAATTTTCGTTAGAATCTACGTATGTTTCATTCAAATTAATGAACAATGTGCTTCTTTCGCTATTTGGTCATTCGATTTGGCGCAACACGATTTTCTGACAACGCGACGATGTATTTCTAGCATTCTAATTCATTTGTAGCATTCAAATTGACACTTTGTGCACTTAAATTGATGGTCAATATACATTTCTCGTTTATTACACACTTTTTATAGCTCATTCATTTTCTTTCAAGATTGTTTTTTCATGTGTATTTCATCATATTTTATTTTCTTGCATTTATACACTTATACTTATTAGATTTATCTGATTGTTAAGAAGAAAAAAAACGACTTGCATCTACGGACCTGATGGTCTCAGTATATTTGTAAATGTTCATGTAAAGAAGTTGTTTGTCTTATGTTTCATCATAAATTTATCATAATTTCATCATAATTTCATTATGGAAAAAGGGTACAATACTGTGACTGGGGTAGGGACTAGAGTCAACAATTTGAACACGATTCATTATTTAGCCAAGTCTTTAGCCATCGATCTGCTGGCGGGCAAGTAAACTATGAAACTCTTTAAGAAAAACAGAGGGGTGTGCTGGGTATAAGAGACGATGTGAATTACTTTTGTAAAATTCCCAGTCTGTAGTAAAAAGGGGCGATTGAGGGTACCCCCACCTTTCCCGGTTATATGAACATGTCCGTGCAGAAATGCCATATCCCTTAATTCGCCCCTTCTTTACTTTATGTCTGACTACACCCCATCTGCATTGTCCTGAAAATGAATAACTGGAATAACAGCTTAAACCCCAATGGCAAATCATTAATTTTAACTGCATTATTTAAAAACTGTAAAAGTTTGTTGCAATTCTTCCCCCTAACATTCCTAACTTGAATACAAATCTTACGAATACGAATGACAGGTGTTAATTTGAATGATAAAACTCTCGCTTCGACAAGTGAATATTAATTTGAATGCCAGTTGAGCAGTTTCTAAATTGAATGACAGATCTATGAAACCCTTCGACCAAAATCCTAATTTAAATACAAAAACTGGAAAATTGAATGATAATTGGCATGGTAAAGCCGATCTGCGCTAACTTAAATGCAAACTAAATGAATTCGAATGACAATCACGCGAATTTGGCCGGGAAATCCTATATTAATGCATGCTTAAATCTGACCGGTGTTAAAAAATAATGAGATTATAATCAACACCAATGGTGTCAAAAAAAGTCAATACCATACTGGTGTAAGAATTTCTACACCCTTGTTTTTTTACAGGGCAGGCCCATTATCATAGCCATTGAGTTTGCTATTTTAGAAACTAGTGATTATTTATACCACAATAATGTTTTTGTAGAAAGTAGCTTTTAATAGGACTTATGGACCTACAAATTATATAGTCTTAGACATGTCCATGCACCAACAAGCTCTTCAATTTCACCCAATGAAGAGTTTCAAGATTTTCGTTTTTCTACGAATTATCATACCTGAGGATACTAGTAATCATATCAATTAACCTGACTTGATTTATCCCCAATCTTGATTTCCTCAAAGTTTCCTAACACCGAAAACAAACGGATTTGGACCGGACCATGAGCATAGTTACTGCCCGGAGAGGGGTGGGGAGGGTGGGGATGTTGTTTCATGACAACTCAGGTCAGCCTTGCTCTTAGTTTGCTTTGTTCCCTCTTTTTTTGGATTTCTTGTTCTTTGGTTTGGCTATTTAAAGTAATTGATTCTTTATATTTCGTGTTTTAACCTTTATGCATGTATACATGGACTTGAATAACTATTACATGTATGTTTTGTGTTTGCTTTGAATTAATCATTTCTCGAAATATCAATGTTCAACTTTTTCTGAACCTGCATGCATATTTATGTTTACATTTCGTATTTTTCCTGTGTTTGTTCTGTATTTATCATTATATCCTGCCCCCTTGTTGCTACGAGGGCTAGAAATCCCACCCAAAAATGTTTAAAAAAATGATCACGGAAATTGTATAATATCCCTTATCGTAAAAATTGTTGCATTAAAAAGTGTACACAACAAGGAAAATAATAGTTTTACTAGAATAGTTCATTGTGTATTGCTGACGTCATGAATGGTTCACCCTTTCCTGGTTTTCCCGCCCCCCCCCCCCCCATAAAATGGCAAAATTCAGCGAGCGTACAGGATTTCAAATGCCTCCAGTGGGCAACTCCAGCGGTGTCACGGCGCGCACACCGTGCAATTTACGCTGAGCCGCAGTTACTGTATTACACTACTTCAGTGGCGGACCCTCCCCCCCCCCCCTCTTTAAAAAAAAAAACGTGTAAAAACACGTTTATTTGACCTTTTTGGGGAGACCCCCCCCCCCCCCCTGGCGCTCAAGGGGGGGGGGGGGTGCAAATTTTCAAATTTCCAGGAGCAAAACAAAACAAAACATTAGTGCTCACTACCCCTAGAAAATCCTGGATCCGCGCCTGCACTACTTCAGTACCTGTCTAGCGCCAGCTAAACATATTTACATCCTAAATTTTTCATTTGAGCCGTGCAATTTTCTTTTATTTCTTGTTTGAATGTGATGTGAATGTGAGTACGGTACTGTCATGTTGTCCAAGGAATGATACAGGTGGAAGGGATATTTAACAAATATACAATGACTCATTCTCGGAACAAGCTAAAACTATTCGCACTTAGGAACACAGTACTGTTTGTGCTTTCTTTGATGCGAATAGTTTTAGCCAGAACCTCGAGTGCCATTGTATATCTGTATACTATTATTTTGTTGCACTATATAGACCTTATCAGACCTCCTTACCAATCACCACCACTATCACCCTCAACCCCCCCCCCCCCCCAAGACAATAAATGTTTGGTTCATGTTCGGATTGCATTACCTCTTTGTACGCTACATTACGCGAAAACCTTCAAGGTCAGAAAGTGTTCAAGCCCCATATCCCCTAAACAAAACACAATTTTAAAGTGCCCCGCCCCCCCCCCCCCCCCCCTTCCCTCCCACCCCTCTCCGGGCAGGAACTAGGCTCATGGTCTGGTCCGCGTCTCAATTTTTCGTACGCAAGCGAGCCCAGATTGAAACAGAAAAATGCCTTTATCTTTAAAAATACCTTACAGTTTAGAGGCGCGGGGCTAGGGTGCAATTAAAACCCCGAAAAGTCGTAAAGCTTTTGAATTCGAAATGGCTATCGAGGCCCGGTTTGAAGAGAGGAGCAAAGTTCGTCCAAAAGTCACCTTCGCGTATCTCCCTTATATTTTGGCTTCAAAACTCATGACAATTTCACAGCACATACAAAATGCCAATATTATTCTTCAAATAAATTCTCATTCAAAACTGTATGGTATTTTAAAAAATAAATGCATCTAACTGTTTCAGAGGTCGGTAAATCGAAAAATAAGACGCGTCCGGTCCAACTCCGCTAAATAATTTGTAAGTCCATAATTCGTACTAAAAGCTTTCTATACAAAAACATTATTGTCGTATAAGCGATTACTAGTTTTTGAAATAATAAACTCAGTACTTAAATAACACTTCTTGGTCTAATTAATGTCTCAGTGGCGTAGCCTGGATAAGATCAGTCAGGGGGAGGGTGGTGTGGCAAGATCTCCCACAATGAGGACAAATTATGATAGGATTATGTGTGTGTTATGTTTTACTTCTTTTTTTCGTCACCACAGGAGCGGGGGATATCTCTATATAATTATCAAAGATAAAAGGTAAACTATACTTTAGGCCAAATAACACAAATAAAGTGGTTCTCGTCCCCGCCCCCCATCCTCGTTTCTGGCCGCCGCCTCCTTTAAAAAAATTACTTTTTACTATTCAGAAGAAAAGAAAACAACCCCCCCCCCAAAAAAAAAAAGGGGGGCATGTGATATACATTTTGTTTAAATAGCTTCTTAAGTGATACACATCATTTGTTTTCTCATACATTGCATCAGTATACTCACTAGCACAATATCTGTGAATGAATAGGCTTGGCCAGCTATAATTAGCATGGCAGAAATCATGGAAAATATTTGCCAAAAATTACAAAATAGTAATAATAATAGTGGCTACTTGTAAAGCGCACAGGTCCACCTTTCGGTGCTCATGGCGCTTAGAGAAAAATACATGTAACAAACATAAGAAAGACACCAAAAAAAATAAAAAATTCTCCTAGACATAGTAAATTAGAATATTGCAATAATTACGACGAAAAAAATACAAATAAGTTTATAGTTATGATTTAAATGTTTCTGTTGACGACAATTGACGTATTTGTAGAGGAAGCTCGTTCCAGAGTTTCGGACCCATGGGTGAGATCGCCCCAAGAATGTTTTATTATAGGTGTATGAAGTAATAGTGTATCTGATGACGAGCGAAGACTTCGTGTGAGATGGTAATGCTCTGCCTCCTCCTCCTTTTTTTTTAAAGTTCGGACGATAAACACGTTACTTTTGTTATTTGGCCTTAGCAACGCAACAGCCGTGGGAGTGTCCTCCATCCAATATTTCCCTTTGTTATTAGCATTTTGTTTATTGCTATTAAGACCTGTTTCATTTTTTTGAATAGCGACCATCAGTCCGTATTATGAGTATCGACCCTCAGTCCATATTGTGAATAGCGACCATCGTCTCGTATTATGAATAGCGATCCTGTTCTCGTATTATGAATAGCGACCCTCTTCCCTTATTATGAATAGCGACCCTCGTTTCGTATCATGAAAAGCGACCCTCTTCTTCTCTTATGAATAGCGACCCTTTCCTCATGTTATGAATAGGGACCCTCATTTCATATTATAAATAGCGACCCAGCTCTCGTTTTATGAATACCGACACTCTTCTTGTGTTATGAAAAGAGACGCTCATTTCGTATTATGAATATCAGTCCCTATGAGTAGTAAACTCAATGTATATTATAAATAGCGCCCCTTCTTTATGTTTATGAATAGCGAACCCGATTTCGTATTGTGAATAGCGGTCCTTTCGAGTACATGACCCTCAATGTGAATTATGAATAGCGACCGTCATCTCGCATTATGAATAGCGGTTCTTACGAGTAACGGTCCTTATTTCTTTATGATAGTGACCCTCTTCTGATATTATCACTTTAATTTCAGACTATATGCTCTCGGTGCAATGTTTTTTTATATGAAAGTTATTTACTAATGATTTTTGGAGATGCACATCCTCACATTTTAAGACCACACGAGTATTTGATGCGATAACATGATAACAAGTAACCTTTATATATAAAATTATTAATCTATTTCAAAGCAATTTCACCACAGGAGAAACACTGTCATCCATTTAAGGTATTGTATTCCTTTTGCAGCCAACATCAAATTTTGTAGAACTTTGCATGAATTATGAAAATATCACGTAAACGTTAGTAGTGTCCTGGTTTTCAAATTATGCAAGGAAACCCGTTTTACTTTTTAGACTTCACTGTCAGACACTATAGAGTGACTGAATGACTTATTTTTGTTTTTTGTTCTTTGGTAATAACATACATAAAATAAGCTGCAAAGGGTACATGAGCGTTTGTCTACATCAATAACCCACTTCTAGTAATGGCTAAAATTAAACAGATTGAATCTTTGCGCAGCAGAAAACATACGGCCATACGGTACAAGGGTCTAAAAATCTGACTATTTACTAAAATGATTTTTTTCTTTTTCTTCTCATTGTTTAGGCCTGCAAATGGGACATAGTATCTTTAACATCAAAGCAACCTGTATAAGAAAATATGATTCATTGATGTCATTGTCTTCTATTTTTCTCCCTCCTTCCACCTCTCCTTTCTTTTCTTTCTTTCTCCCTCCCCTCTCTTACACCCTCTCCTTTTATCCTTTCTTCCACTCTCCCTTTTTTCACTTTTTCTCTCCTGTTCTTCCTCCTTCCGATCCTTCTCTTTCCCTCTGATTACCCCCTTCTTCTCTCTCCCTTTCTCCATCCCTCCTCCTCTCATCCTTCTTTATTCCATCCTTCTCTCTCCCTTCCTTCCTCCCTTCTTCTCCCTCCCCATCCCCCTTGACCCTCTTCTTTTATCTACCTCAATCTCTCCCTCCCCTCACTCTTTCTTCACTTCCTCCTCTTTCGCCGTCTCTCTCTTCCCACTCCCCTTCCTTCCCTCTCCCTCCCTCCCTCCTCTCCATTTCTCTCTCTTTATCTCTCTCTCCCTCTCCCCTCTTTCCTCCTCTCTCTCCCTACCTCTTTTGCTGTCTTTCTCTATCGTTCTTTATCATGTTTACAGGTCAATACTCTGATTAGCATGGCGGCTTACTTAAGTTCTAGAGAAGACATTTGTGAAGGAGAGAACTGCGAGGCATTCACGGATGTGAAGTACTACGTGAAGGAGAAGAAGAAGCTCTGCGATGACTGCGCCCTCAAAGAGGGATGCATCGGTAAAGCAAGAAAGGGTGGGCCCAAACTTTATTGTGACGAGCATAATGAAGAAATCAAACTGTATTGCAAAACACACAATGTAGCACTCTGTTATTCATGCGCACATATAGATCATCAGCAGCCTTGCGTGCAACAGGGTATAGAGGGCGCCATCATGGAAAGTAAAGGGAGCCTAATCACTCTAAAAGAACAGGCAAAGGACAAATTGAAGCTGTGTCGAGTTTATGGAGATCAGATTCATAAGTGTAGAAAAGACACCGACACCCATCTACAAGCTTTGAAAGATGAAGTTGATTTGGCAATCAATGAGGCGATCAAAACAGACAAGGAAAAAGAGAAGGAGGACGCTGCAAAAATCAACCAGGAGACTGATGAGAAGAATACAAAACTTCACGAGGAGATTAAACAAATTAATAACAAGATTCGAAAAAACGACAAGGAGAGAGAAAATCTACTTGAACTGAACCGTACAAATGCAGAGAGAAGACGAGAACCAATCGACAATAAACAACATGGGCTTCAAACCGACATTGAGAACATCGCTGAAGAGAAAGAACAACAGATTGGTGAATTGGAGAACGCATTGCAAGATAACACAAACACCACAGAAACTACAATATTGGCACTCAATACAGTACTCAAAGATGATTCAAATGTCGTCAAAGATGGGCATCGTGTGAAGACATCAGTGAGTGATGAATTAAAGAAGCCACTGAATGAGGGCGAGGTGAAACAAATTACTGATACCATATCGGGTGTGAGGTTTGTGAAGGGTGCTGGGAGAAAGAAGTATGATGGGAGGATTGATGGGTATGATGGGGAATGGAAGCTCATTGATACAATCAATGTCAGTGATAAAATCACTTTCCCAGTTGTTGTAGGATACATAGATGAATGCAATGTGATCATCAGAGATAGAGTATTGAGTAGGCCACATACATACATGTTAGATATGAATACTAAACACACTCAAAGAGTGATGACCGGTACTACATCGATGATTGTCTCCTGTGTATTGCTGAATGATGACAAGGTAGTATGCGGTAAATACCGCAATGTGTGTACAGGGGACAGTTTGACTCGATGCATCAGTGTGTATGACAGACAATGGAAGCACGTCAAAGACGTCACAATACCAAGAAACACCACGCGTGATGTCACAAAGGTGGATGTAGCTGCTGACCAGGATGGGATGATCATTGCTGCTGAGTGGACCCAGTCTAAGATATACGTCATCAACCCAACTGACGGTAAGATCATGAATACCATCACATGTAATGAGAATATAATAATGCGTGGTGTTCTGTCATCAGGTAACATCATCGCTCGACCCTCATCATCAGATCACAGAGTGTTCATTATCGACAGACAAGGTGATCAAAGGGTAATCACCCACAGTGGTGTCATCCTGAATGCCTGCATCGATCCTTTGACAGACGACCTCTACGTCGTAACATCGGATGATGAGAGGAAGACGTGTGTGATTGATCAGGTGATGAGTGGGGGTGACATGAAGAAGAGAAGAGTAGCATCATTCCCTCTATTAACACGACTGGGTGGTTTGAGGGGTCACCTTCAATCATTATTGGGACAGGACTCACTGGTGGTTAGGGGGAATCATCTCCTATCATCTCGGGTGATGATGACGTCATCAGGGAAAGTGATTACCTGCGATGGAAGCAACATTCTCGTTTTCAAAAACAGATTTACCCTCTAAATTAAATTCATGTTTGATTACAATTTCAAATGTTAACTACGTATAAACATGTTTGTACAGGAACATTTGATTTGGCTATTATCACTAGCATCGCAATAATTACATATATATCTCGATATGTTCGGTATAACATGTACCTATATTAGCATTGATTATATAATATACAGGATAAAAAATTGTCACATAACTAAATAAATTGTTGTAATCATTTCTTTATTTCAAAGCAAAGTATACCAATACATGAATTTGCATAAGTTATACAATTACAACAAACATAACCATGTTTAAGCCAGGTTTGTAAAATTGACTGTCATTCAAATAAAAGTGACTAAAGGAGAAAATATACAATAACAATGCAATACGATGCAGAGTTTCCTTAGCAGTCAAGAGACTAATCATACGTTGATTCGTGCATTATACACAGATGGAAGAAGATTGAAATATAGACATTTTCATGTTCCTCTATTACATGATACTCGTGGTCATTTGAGATTTTTGTTGTTGCTAAGAGCAGTCAATTTAATCTCCATCCCCCTCGATCATTTGGACTTTCCCTTCTTTATGTTACATGATCTTTCACCTATCAACTGAGAATTAGGATAAAATATATGTTACCAATTGTTTTTAAAAGTAGCTCAGTCTTCCTATTAATCAAGAACATTTTCACATTACCCATGATTGTACATATAACATGAACCGGTAAATAGCTGCATTATAAGGAGTATTATATTTAACTTGTTTTATTTTTTATTTTGCTATTGAGAGATACGTTAAACTTGTTAATGTATATTTACTTGTTATTAAACCTATCCTACAAAAGTGAGGAATAATTTCCACCTTTGTTAATATACTACATATATCATCCGTTTAGAGCCAAAAGGGAGTAAACTCTTAGCATGTATTTACTGTCCTATGGCTCCAAAACACAACATATATACGCTCATGTATAGGTACATGTTTCAGATGTATTGATCTCTTTCTCTCAGCAAGAGAAATCAAATCAAATGTGTTTTTTAGTCAACAAGATACACCCTTGTTTATATTTGTGGGGGAAAATAATGGCAGGCACAAACATTTGTTTACCAATCCTAATACTAAGAACAAATTAAATGATACGCCTTTTGTATTGTCAATATTGTTAACAAACCCTGTAAATTGACATGCTGTAGAATGCATGGAATTATTACCTATGATGCAAGAATATGTATAACACAATATGCTCAGAATATATTAACATATAAACCGCTGTAGAATACCCAGTATTTGAAAGATTAAACTTTGTTTTTTACGAATTTTCTATGACTAAGTTTGTTATGCATGTGAAGTTTCATAGAAGCGATAGTAAAGTAATGCAATAAGTTGCACAGCTTTGTCTTTCAAAATACTCACAACTTGTAAATATATAGCTGTATTATACTGAGTTTGTTGTATGATTCAATGTTTTGAATTAATTTCCTATGAGGCATGTTGATATAAATGTATCCGACAAGCTTACTTGGTAGAATTTCTGAGTAAAATAACAATCAAGTATTTTCAATCATAATGATTGGTAATAACAATCAAATGAGCTTCAAAGTCTTGTTATTTCTAACGAAATTATTCACATTACAAGTATGCTCACAACATATACATAGAGACATAATACCCAGTATTTGTAAGATTCAAATTTGTTGTTTATATCGGTTTGCTACGAGATATCTTAATCTTTGTCTGTAGTTTGATATAAACGATGCTATAACAATGAAATTAAAAAAAGTAGCAGTCTTGTTATCTATATCACACACACACCATGTAAATAGCTGCATAATACTACGTTTCTCAAACATTAGATTTGTTAACTTTTCATTTTTATGACATATGTTCATATAATATGTATACAAAAAGTATATATGTTAGGTTGAATAATATAACAATTAAATAGGGCGAAGTTTCATTATCTATCAAGAAAGTATATACTTTACTAAAACGCTCATATTACGTTTATTTGCATTTTGATATTGTGGATTTCATAATTTCGCTATGGGAAATATCATTCTTTGATATGTAGTTTAATAGAACAGATAAAGTAACAAACATACGTGTAAGCTATACATTTTGACATCGCTCACAATCATCACATAATATATAATACTGATTATGGTTTATTTTTGTATTTGCTTTGTGGCATGTTGGAACATACATGTTACTATCAAACAAATATTACACAAATAATATAAACATGCTGCAAGTTAATGAGGATGATGATGACGATGATGAGGATGATGGCTTGCAATGTATTGTATAGCGATGGTAAACTAACAACATGTATCAATATCGTAATATTCACACTACAAGTATGCCCAATAAATGTACATATCAGCAGAATTCACAGCATTTGTAAGATTCAACTTTGTTGATTGTTAATTACTATATAACATAAGTTGATCTTTATTGTCTAGGATGATGGATATAAAATAAGTTGTAGTGTTGTTTTTCTTTCATCTCACTCACTCAGAATATGAATATCACTGTACTATATAGTTTGCCAGTCCACATATCACTACTTGCTACCACTACTCTCCTTTGCTACTTAAACTGTAATTGTTGTTTGCCTGTTTATGTTTCATGTTGTTTATTTTGTTCGGGGGAGGGGTATTCATCTTTTATTCTATGTACAATATCATATGTATTATTGCATGATTTTATCTCGTATTTGTAATTTGGTTTATTTGATATTCTTAGTCTGTGGTAGATAAATAAAAATGAACATGCTTTATCATTGAAATAATTTGCATAGTTTTGTTATCTTTCAATAGACCATTCATATTACACACTCATTAAAAAAGTTGTAGGAGAGAGTATCAATGAAAATCTGACGTCATAATGGCTAAGTTGTAAAGGTTGCTGGTTCAAAATACTGCTGTGCTAAAAAATAGCGTGGTGATCACACCATGGCCAACCATTGCATTTGCCCTGCTCCAGGGCGTTGCTTAAATTATTTGTTGGCCTTATGCTTAAAGGGCAGGTCCCCTCCAAATATAACTACCGTTCAATAGAAGCAGAAAAATCAGACAAACCAATCAAAAAAGGTTTGAGCAAAATCGGATAACTAATAAGAAAGTTATGATTTGTTGAAAAAAGTATGTAAAACTATGGAACAATGAGAATCACAACACAAATTACCAACTTGGTTTAGACTGTGACGTCATGTTCTCACTAGTTATCAATTTCTATTACTCCCATTAATTTTCCCTTTTATCCTTCAAAACTTGATTACCTCATGCCTTTGGTAAGGTTATATGATTTGTATCATATTGCGTGCTTGACATTTCACACAATCTTGTATGAACTTTGAATAATTGATACTATTTTCTGGGTATTGTATATTCATAATTATTGATTTTTATATAAAACGTTTATCAAAATTCACATTTGTCATGATTAAACTGGAAAAAATACTCTATATTACTGCATTCACACAAAAACATATTACTATCAATTTTACTTGAATGCTGGTATGAAGAAATACGATTTTTAGGGAGAAAAGTTATCCAATTTTGCTCAAACTTTTGTTAATTGCTTTGTCTGATTTTCCTGCTTCTATTGATGGAACGTTATTTTTGGAGTGGACTTGGCCTTTAATAAAACGTGTCTTCAAAATTGTTGTCATTGTGAGTTTCATCAGATATTTTAAAATGAGAGTGATTCGGATGGGAAATTAACTTAAAAAGAAGTTTGACATGATGGGTTATGTTACAATATTTAAAGAGGGGGTCGGGGCATTGACAGGGATAGCGGCAAATAATTGACAAACGGGGAGAGGGGATGAAAAGAAAAAGAAGGAGAGAAAGGAATAAATAGAGGGATAACGAGAGAGAGACAGAGATAGGGAGAAAAGGGGCGAGGGAGAAAGAGAAAGAGAGCGAGGGAGAGAGAGAAAGAAAGCTTCAACGAATATTGAAAATTGCATGTATGACATTTCGCCCCCTCATTGACTAGACACATGCTACAACAACATTGTAAATATATATGTGCAATGTGTACCATACAACACATGTTTTGTTTATATATTTCATAACAAAATGAGAAAGCTAATGACATGACCAATATTTTACGTTAGTAATATCGGAAAGAAGATAAGTTAGTGATCATATCAGGTGATCATGTTTTGATTGAAATGAATGGATAAAAGTCACATATTATATGGGACACATTATAACACAATGTACAATGCAGATTTGTCTTGTTAGGTGGTTTAGCATGTTATGTGTTAACAAGGCAGAATGCACAACCTTCAACGATCATGAAAGAATGAATGCTGACAGTAGAAATGATCCATGGAAAATGAGAGAATCTCCCACAAATTGACAGTCTATCGTACAAAAACAGTCTTGATTTTTAACATGCATGTGCAAAATTGCAAATATCTTTCGAGAATAAACATTAATGTAGAAGTCCAACATACGGAAGGAAATGATTAAAGGCAGCATAATTTCCTGCTTCATGTACTTGGAACCAAAAAGATATTAACCCTACAATCTACATTTATGTCAAAGTATATGATTAAACGGGTCAATGTCGCTATTCGTAAGGTCCGCTATTCATAAGGTCCGTTATTCATAAGGACCGCTATTCATAAGGACCGCTTTTCATAATTGGAGAAAAGGGTCATTATTCATAAGGTTCGTTATTCATAAAGACCGCTATTCATAATCAGAGAAGAGGGTCGGTATTCATAATACGAGAAGAAGGTCGCTATTCATAATGCAAAATCTGGGTCGTTATTCATCAGGGTCGCTATTCATAATAGAAGAAGAGTGTTGCTATTCATAATACGAAATGAGGTTCGCTATTCATAATAGGAGAAGAGGGTCGCTATTCATAATAGGAGAAGAGGGTCGCTATTCATAATAGGAAATGAGGTTCGCTATTCATAATAGGAGAAGAGGGTCGCTATTCATAATACAAAATGAGGTTCGCTATTCATACAAGGAGAAGAGGGTCGCTATTCATAATAGGAGAAGAGCTATTCATAATAGGAGTAGAGGGTTGCTATTCATAATATGGATTGAGGTTCGCTATTCATAATAGGAGTAGAGGGTCGCTATTCATAGCGACCCTCATTTCGTATTATGAATAGCGACCCTCTATTCCTATTATGAATAACGACCCTCATTTCATATTATGAATAGCGAACCTCTACTCCTAATATGAACAGCGAACCTTTAGTCCTATGATGAATAGCGACCCTCATTTTGTATTATGAATAGCGACCCTCTATTCCTATTATGAATAGCGACCATCATTTCCTATTATGAATAGCGACCCTCATTCCGTATTATGAACAGCGAACCTCTTATGAACAGCGAACCTCTACTCATATTATGAATAGCGACCCTCATTTCATATTATGAATAGCGACCCTCATTTCGTTTTTATGAATAGCGACCCTCATTTCGTTTTCATGAATAGCGACCCTCTACTCCTATTATGAATAGCGACCCTCATTTCACATTATGAATAGCGAACCTCGCTTCTTATTATGAATAGCGAACCTCTTCTCGTATTATGAATAGCGACCCTCTACTCCTATTATGAATAGCGACCCTCTTCTCCTTTTATTAATAGCGAACCTCATTTCGTATTATGAATAGCGACCCTCTTCTCCTTTTATGAATAGCGACCTTCTTCTCATATTATGAATAGCGACCCTCATTTCTTATTATGAATAGCGACCCTCTACGCCTATTATGAATAGCGACCCTCTTCTCCTATTAAGAATAGCGACCCTCATTTTGTATTATGAATAGCGACCCTCTATTCCTATTATGAATAGCGACCATCATTTCCTATTATGAATAGCGACCCTCATTCCGTATTATGAACAGCGAACCTCTACTCCTCTTATGAACAGCGAACCTCTACTCATATTATGAATAGCGACCCACATTTCATATTATGAATAGCGACCCTCATTTCGTTTTTATGAATAGCGACCCTCATTTCGTTTTCATGAATAGCGACCCTCTACTCCTATTATGAATAGCGACCCTCATTTCACATTATGAATAGCGTACCTCGCTTCTTATTATGAATAGCGAACCTCTTCTCGTATTATGAATAGCGACCCTCTACTCCTATTATGAATAGCGACCCTCTTCTCCTTTTATTAATAGCGAACCTCATTTCGTATTATGAATAGCGACCCTCTTCTCCTTTTATGAATAGCGACCCTCTTCTCATATTATGAATAGCGACCCTCATTTCTTATTATGAATAGCGACCCTCTTCGCCTATTATGAATAGCGACCCTCTTCTCCTATTAAGAATAGCGACCCTCATTTCTTATTATGAATAGCGACCCTCTACTCCTATTATGAATAGCGACCCTCTTCTTCTATTATGAATAGCGACCCTCATTTCTTATTATGAATAATGACCCTTATGAATAATAACCCTTATGAATAACGACCCTCATTTTGCATTATGAATAGCGACCCTCATTTCGTATTATGAATAGCGACCCTCATTTCGTATTATGAATAGCGACCCTCTTTCTGTGTCATGAATACCGACCCTTTTGTAATATTATGAATAGGGACCCTTATGAATAACGACCCCGATTTCGTATTATGAATAGCGACCCTCTTCTAATATTATGAATACCGACCCTCTTCTTTGATTATGAATAGCGGTCCTTATGAATAATGACCCTTATGAATAATGACCCTTTTCTCCAATTATGAAAAGCGGACCTTATGAATAGCGGTTTTTATGAATAATGGACCTTATGAATAGCGGACCTTATGAATAGCGGTCCTTATGAATAGCGACATTGACCCATGCTCACAACATGTACATAGCATCATAATGCCCAGTATTTGTATGATTCAAATTTGTTGTTTATATAGGTTTGCTACGAGATATCTTAATCTTTGTCTGTAGTTTTTATTCTGCTATTCTCTCTAGACTTGATTATTGTAATGGACTTCTTTCCTCTCTTCCAAAGTTACATGTAAACCGTCTCCAGCGCCTACAAAACTGGGCAGCACGTCTTGTGTTTGAGGTCGGTAGAAGTCATTCAGCTCAACCATTAATTAATTCCCTTCACTGGCTTCCAATTCAACAGCGAATCATTTTTAAGTTACTCTTATATGTCTATAAATCATTGCACCACCTAGCTCCTAATTACCTGTCTAATTGTTTAACTTTATATACACCAAGCAGAAATCTCAGATCTTCAAATGATAACCTCCGTCTAAATTATCCAATTACACGTGTCCAAGCCGGGGATAGGACTTTCACGGTAGCAGCATCCAAAGGGTGGAATAATCTCCCCATGTCCATCAGACAATCTGCCTCTATCGATATTTTTAAGAAGGCTCTAAAAACTCATCTCTTTACATGAATTCTCCTCTATGTTTAATTATTTAATTTAATCAGTTGAATTTAATATTTTATATGGAATATCTAATTGTAGCCTTTAATTACTACATGTAGTAAAGAACAATAATATTATTTGATGTTAGCGCTCTGAGCCTTATGGGAATGGCGCCCTAAATGTTCATTGTATTGTATTGTATTGTATTATAGTTTTGTTATCTATAACACACACACACACACCATGTAAATATAATAGCTGCATAATACTAAGTTTCCGCAACAATAGATTTTGTTAACTTTTAATTTGTTACGAGATATGTTGATATTTGTATCCAAGAAGAAGTATATATGTCAGGTTCAATAATATAACAATTAAATTGGGCGAAGTTTCATTATCTATCAAGAAAGTATATACATTACTAAAACGCTCATATTACGTTCATATCAGCATAATATTAAGTATATTTGTATTTTAATATTGTCAATTTTATAATTTTGCTGTGGGAAATATAATTCTTTGATATGTATTTTGATAGAACAGATACAATAATCAAAATACGTGTAAGCTATACATTTTGTCATCGCTCACAATCATCACATGTAGATTATACTGATTACTTGTAACATTTAAATGATTGATTTTTGTATTTGCTTTGAGGCATGTTGGTACATACATGTAGCTAACAAATAGATATTACACACATATTATAACAATGCTGCAAGGTCATGAGGATGATGATGATGACGATGATTATGATGATGGCTTACAATGTATTGTATAGCGATAGTAAGCTAACAACATGTATCAATTAAACTTATTCACATTACAAGTATGCTCAAGAAATGTACATAACATCATAATTCACAGCATTTGTAAGATTCAACTTTGTTGATTGTTAATTACTATATAACATATGTTGATCTTTATTGTCTAGGTTGATGGCTATAAAATAAGTTGTAGTATTGTTTTGTCTTTCATCTCACTCACTCACTCAGAATATGAATATCACTGTATTATATAGTATGCCAGTCCACATATCACTACCCGCTATCACTACTCTCCTATGCTAGTTAAAATGTAAATGTTGTTTGCCTTGTTATGTTTCATGTTGTTTATTTTGTTCGGGGGAGGGGTATTCATCTGTTATTCTATGTACAATATCATATGTATTATTGCATGATTTTATCGCGTGTTTGTCATTTGGTTTATTTGATATTCTTAGTCTGTGGTAGATAAATAAAAATGAATATGCTATATCATTGAAATAATTGGAATAGTTTTCTTATCTATCAGTAGACAATTTTCATATTACACAGTCATGAAAATAGTTGTAGGAAAGAGTACCAATGAAAGTCTGACATCATAATGGCTATTAAAGTGGTAAAGGTTGGTGTTTCAAAATACTGTTGTGCTAAAAAGTAGCGTGTGATTCCACCAGGGCCAACCATTGTATTTGCCCTGCTCCAGGGCTTTGCTCAAATAATTTCTTGGCCTTATGCTTAAGGGCAAGTCTACTCCAAATATAAATAACGTTCAATAGAAGCAGAACAATCAGACAAATCAATCAAAAAAGGTTTTAAGCAAAATCGGATAACTAATAAGAAAGTTATGATTTTTGAAAAAAGAATGTAAAACTATGGAACAATGAGAATCACAACACAAATTTCCAACATGGTTTAGTCTGTGAAATCATGTTCTCACTAGTTATCAATTAATATTACTCCCATTAAATTCCCTTTTTATCCTTCAAAACTTGATTACCCCATGCCTTTGATAAGGTTATATGATTTGTATCATATTGCGTGCTTGACATTTCACAAAATCTTTTATGAACTTTGAAGAATTGATACTATTTTCTGGATATTGTATATTCATAATTATTGATTTGTGTATAAATCGTTTATCAAAATTCACATTTGTCATGATTAAACTGAACAAAAATACTCTATATTAGTGCATTCACACAAAATTCATACTTCCATCAATTTAACTTGGATGCTGGTGTCAAGAAATACGATTCTTAGGGAGAAAATGTATCCAATTTTGCTCAAACTTTTGTTGATTGCTTTGTCTGATTTTCCTGCTTCTATTGATAGGAGGTTATTTTGGGAGTGGACTTGGCCTTTAATAAAACATGTCTTCAAATTTTGAGAAATATATAGTATGCCAGTCCACATATCACTACCCGCTATCACTACTCTCCTTTGCTAATTAAAATGTAATTGTTGTTTTCCTTGTTATGTTTCATGTTGTTTATATTGTTCGGGGGAGGTGTATTCATCTGTTATTCTATGTACAATATCATATGTATTATTGCATGATTTTATCTCGTGTTTGTCATTTGGTTTATTTGATATTTTTAATCTGTGGTAGATAAATAAAAATGAATATGCTAAATCATTGAAATAATTTGCATAGTTTTGTTATCTATCAATAGACCATTCATATTACACAATCTTGGAAATAGTTGTAGGAGAGAGTACCAATGAAAGACTGAGGTCATAATAGCTATTAAAGTGGTAAAGGTTGCTGGTTCAAAATACTGTTGTGCTAAAAAGTAGCGTGGTGATTACACCAGGGTCAACCATTGCATTGGCCCTGCTCCAGGGCGTTGCTCAAATAATTTGCTGGCCTTATGCTTAAAGGGCAAGTCCACTCCAAATATAGCTAACATTCAATAGAAGCAGAAATATGAGACAAACCAATAAAAAAAGGTATGAGCAAAATCGGATAACTAATAAGAAAATTATGATTTTTGACATTATGACATTAACTCTCATCCTGCCACACGGCTAATCCCCCCAGTGCCAGATTTATAACGAGATAATCGGATTAACGCGATGGTAGTACCAATAGCGCGTGCAAAACACTAGGCACAGTCCAATGGGCATGAACAATAACTGCTATTACGAATGCGTGCTAGCATGCAAGAAGCAGAGTAACAGGCTTTGAGTTAAGTATGTAAAACTATGGAACAATGATAATCACAACACAAATTGCCAACATGGTTTAGTCTGTGACGTCATGTTCTCACTATTTATCAATTGCTATTAATCTCTTTAATTTCCCTTTTTATCCAAAATTTGATTACCCCATGCATTTGATAAGGTTATATGATTTGTATCATATTGCGTGCTTGACATTTCACAAAATCTTTTATGAACTTTGAAGAATTGATACCATTTTCTGGATATTGTATATTCATAATTATTGATGTTTATATAATACGTTCACCAAAATTCACATTTGTCATGATTAAACTAGAAAAAAATTCTCTATATTAGTGCATTCACACACAATTCATACTTCCATCAATTTAACTTGGATGCTGGTGTCAAGAAATACGATTCTTAGGGAGAAAATGTATCCAATTTTGCTCAAACTTTTGTTGATTGCTTTGTCTGATTTTCCTGCTTCTATTGATAGGAGGTTATTTTGGGAGTGGACTTGGCCTTTAATAAAACATGTCTTCAAATTTTGAGAATTTTTTTTGTCATTGTGAGTTTCATCAGATATTTCAAAATGAGAGGAATTCGGATGGGAAATTAACTGAAAAAGAAGTTTGACCTGATGGGCTTGTTACAATATAAGAGGGTGTCGGGGCATTGACAGAGATAGCGGCAAATAATTGACAAACGGAGAGAGGGGATAAAAAGAAAGAGAAGGAGAGAAAGGACTAAATAGAGGGATAAAGAGAGAGAGACAGAGATAGAGAGAAAGAGGGTGAGGGAGAGAGAGAAAGTGAGAAAAAGAGAGAGAGAAAGAAAGCTTCAACGAATCTTGAGAATTTCATGTATGACATTTCGCCCCCTCATTGACTAGATACATGCTACAATAACATTGTTAATATATATGTGCAATGTGTACCATACAACACATGTTTTGTTTGTATATGTCATGACAAAATGAGAATGACATGACCAATATTTTACGTTAGTATTATCGGAAAGAAGATGTTAGTGATTTTTTCAGGTGATCATGTTATGATCGAAATGAATGGATAAAAGTCGCATAGTATATGGGACACATTAACACATTGTACATTGCAGATTTGTCTTGTAAAGTGGTTTAGCATGTTTTCTGTTAACTAGGCACAGTGCACAACCTACAACGATCATGACAGAATGAATGATGGTAATACAAATGATCCATATAATTTAAAACAAAATTCCACAAATTGACAGTTTATCGTAAACGGATATTCTAAATAACATAAATGTGCAAAATTGCCAAAGAAATCAAGAAAAAATTACATATAGCAGACCAACACACGGTATGGAATGATCAAAGGCAACATAATGCCATGCTTCTTGGAGCCTGAAGGATATTAACCTTACAATCTACATGTATGTCAAAGTATTTGATTTAACACCCTTCTGGCTCTCAGCAGACTATTCATTACTACTTATTTAAGACATGTAGATGTACAGTTAACTACTAATTTATTCACAACCTTAGTAGCATTTGTGTATCGTTTAAGTTCAAGTATTTAAAGTTGATACTCTAAGACAATCCCAAATACTGAGATAATTACATAAATAGAAAGCTTTTAACCCCCATAATAACACCAAATGGTGTCCACCCGACAAAACAAGTTTAGAATAATGAATTTATTCGAGTAAACTCTACCAAAATATCTAAGTCTGAAACCCGGAAGTGCACGTAGAGTCGGGCCTCTATCCGTGACGTCACGAACGGGACTCGTGGGCTCAGTGAGAGTGAATGGCAGTGATATCCCTACGTAAATGCTATCCTGTCAGAGCTTAGATTTGTTGTTGTTAAGGAGTATATTTGATGGATTTTCTGTTTTCATTTGAATGAAGAATAACGAAGCAACATTTTCAAGTCGTTGATTTCTTTGTATATCCTCATATTCACCTATTTGGTAGAGATTTAAGACGAGTTTACTGCTTAGGAATTAAAGTTAAATCGTGCACGGATGAATAGGCGGATGCATTATATTGTCATCAGATAAGGTACAGGAGCAGTTTTGTAAAACGAATAGGTCTAGAACTATGATAGTACTTATCATAGATGTGTGTGACTGCCTCAAAAAAGTATATAGTACCAGTTAAACATTTTATGTTGTAAAATATCAAACTTGAACGAGATCATGCAAGCGCGCTTCCTCTATAATATTTTGGCGAGTACTTGATGCGGCTCTTGCATGAACGTTCGTGAAGCGAGCAGAATCGGGAGGTAAGACCAAGCCGCTGCTCTAGGCGCTGCTTGCTTGTGATGGAACGTACGTGCGCTAGTTATATGTTTATCGGCAATTGCAAGAGAATGAAAGGGACGTTGCCAGCTAAGAAAAACAACTAACAAAGACTTGCTCCTGACTACCGGTGTCAGAATTGGTAGATGAAGGATCTTCAGGGCCAAGGAAGGCGAAAGACATGGGAAAAAGGAAGAAGAAACCATCGGGAGATCGCTGTAGTGTATGATGAACTGTGCATGGGTAGACAGTTACTGTTCACTCCGTGCCTGGGCCGATTTCAACACCAAAACAAAAATTACATGGTGAAAATATCGACTAATAGCACATCGTTGGCATGTATATGTCATAATTTTAAAAAGGGGAATTGATATTAATAATATGAAGTACTCGGGGAAGGTAAAGAATTGTACATAGAATTATGATTTATTAGACTTTTCAGCCTTTGAAACAAAAATATGCAGAAAATCGTATCACTCTGCACATGTTTGCTATGGAACATCCGGGTACGTGAATATACTCTTTCCCGGACGTGAGGTCATAAATAGTAGACCAGCGCCGTGACTGATTTTCTATGCAAAGAGAGGCGGATATTTTCGACATTTCAATTGAGGATTTCGAGTAAACAGAATTTTTTTGTGATATACTAAGTAATTGAAAAACTTAAAAATAACATATACTTGCCGTAGGTAACAAATTAAGGGACATTTATTTGCTTAGAGTATCAACTTTAACAAGAAAAATCATTTGTTGAGATTTTTGTTTCTTGAGTATGTAACATATCAAAGCTGTCATCAACAAGCATTCAACAAAGGCGCTAATTCAACCAGTCAAACTATCATTCTTGAGTTACAAAAAAAACGACGAACATAAAATCTACAAGGGTTATAAATAATTGAGTTGTTACTAGTTGTATGTGTTTATGTATCATCCATGTACTTTAACTTCTAGACATCCTCCTGGCTCTAATAAAGCATAATATGTATTTCCATTCATCTACCTTTATAGGAAGACCACCTGCCTTTGAAAACCGCTGTCCTTGTATTCCATGCATGGTATTTATACAGGTTAATAATACAAATCATATATAAACAAACATGTACAATTAAACAAAATCATATGCGCTACATTTCTTTCCTATAACTTTATACCCTGTACAAAATACTTTGGAAATTTGGTTAAAGCTCATTAAAGATCCCTGCCATTAAATGTCACAATTTTTTTTCAATAGGATAATGATAAATAAATACAAATTTGTTATAGACATTTAATTTATCTTATAATTTCAATGTTCACTGGTTATCATGCACTATTGACGATTTGTACAAACCCAGCAATTCAATATAATACATTGTGCATAATACAAATCTTTTTATAGAGGCTTAGAGGTTAACGATCTGTAATGATCACTTCTTTATCATGTTTAACCCTAATATGGCCTGGGCCCTAATGCACCCCCCCCCCCCTGTCGAATTTTTGCCGCTGCATCACAACCCCTGAACCTTTAGCCCTGAAATTTAGTGAGTTTTTTTCCTCATGTCTCCCGCACATTTTGATACCTAATTTGTCATGGGCGGACCTATGGTTTGGGTGTTAGGTGACGAAATATCATCACATGTCAATCAAAATATGTCATTCTCCCAAATGTGAACCATGCATGCTCTTTCATCTTTATCAAGCTGTGTTGAGTATCTACAGAAATGGATGGCTTTTGATAGGTTGAAGCTAAATTGTGACAAGACTGATTTTAATGTAGTATCTACCCCACAAGCACGGCAGTATGTGTCTGATGTCAAACTGTCGATTTCTGGCCTCTCGATCAATCCAACATTTGCTGCAAACAGTCTTGGTGTGGAGTTTGATTCAACACTCAAGATGGATCGTCACATATCATCCCTCTGTCGTGGACTTCACTACCACCTATCAAATATAGCTCGTATCAGACCTTTCGTGGATGCGAAAGCATGTGAGCATACTGTCCGAGCTAATGTGTTGTCTCGTCTTAACTATGCCAATTCACTATTGAATGGGATCAAGTCATCACGAATACGGCGTCTCCAGAAGATACAGAGTCGCGGAGCAAAGCTGATCTTATTGGCCCGAAAGCACGATCATGTCACCCCGTTGCTTAAAGAACTACATTGGCTTCCAGTCAAGCAACGCATTGTGTGATAAAGATCCCGACGGTTGTCTACAAGTGCATCCAAAACAAAGCTCCAGTGTATCTCAACTCTCTCATCGTACCCTGCAATCTGCTCGTTCTGGCCTTTGCTCTTGTGCTGACAGCACCCTGCTACACGTTCCTCGAACATACTCTCAAGCTTGCGACAGTGTTTCCCATGCATGGGCTCCTCGACTTTGGAATGAGCTTCCACGTTTTATTTGATTATCACCTTCGCTGGATGTCTTCCAAAAAATATCTCTAAACTATCCTCTTTGACCATGATCAACAACTTCTTCGATGATTTATCATGTAAAGCGCTGGGAAACAACTGTTAGTTTGTAAGAGCGCTTTAGAAATGACTTAATTGTATTGAACTGTATTGTAAGTATATTTCCACCAAAAAATGCATATTGTCATAAAATCATTAATAACAAATAAATAAATAAACATGAAATAAAATAAACATTACCATCTTATTCAATATACTTTAATTTATCACCATGCTTATTTTCACATTAATTGGACATTCCTAGTCCGAGATTTTAGGGGGAGCATAATGCCCCACCCCCCCCCCCCCCCCACCGGCCGCATTAAGACCTCAAATAGCCCAGACTTATAAGGGTTAACTGCAGGGCCACCATACTTGAACAGGATTTCATGTCAAAATAATATATCAATTTTGTCAGACTCGTCAATCCATTACAGTATGTAAGGAATTGGGAAAGTCTATTGTTATCACTCGTTAACAAAAAAAAAAAATAAAAAATAAAAAATGTTAAACATCCTTTGAAAATCCTTGCGCAGTTGCTTTTGTCCCCATTTAATAGCCTTTGTCACGTTAGCATGTTGAACTGTTTGTGTGCCAATCAAATGATATTCCTGATCCAAATTCTATATCCCAAGGGAAAAAATCCTATACAACTTCTCGTTTATTTCTTAAACTTACAATCACTGCATACTATCGATGAAGGGGTTGTCATTTAAATACGAATATCAATATTTCTACACTGTGTTCTTCACTGAGCAATTGTTCCGAAGGCATAGCGTAGATATTCAGATCCTATGCTCTTCCACTGGCAAAACATTTGCAATTTATTCGTCGCTCTCACTTCCTTTGACAAATATTGCGCAATCTTCATTTCCCCGAGGTTTTGACTTTCTTACTATTGCATATTAAACTCTTTACGTACCACTTTAATGGTATTCCTGTGCCATTTAGGTATAATATTGAAATATAAATACGAATGTTGCTCTGCTGTGGCCTTTACCGAGTGCATTCCTGTGCTACCATACGTTTCTTAACGGGTGAGTTTATTATTCTTTTAGTTCATTTTAGAACTTGCAGTATACAATTATTTAATACACTAGCTGGACCCGCGGAAATCAAAGGGATTCTACAGGGGGCGGGGGTGTAAATAGATATATAGAGAATCTCTAAATTAAAACCACCTAGAACTGTATTTGCCATTTATACAACAAAAAAAAACGAACCAACTCTACCGGTAGTTATTCTTTAAGCCTCTTTTACACTGGAACTGCATTGAGTTGCGTAGTGTGGCGTACCGACTACGCAGAAATTAGGCTTCACTGTAGTCCCTGCGTAGGTTATGCGTAGGCTTGCGTACAGGTTTGCTTATAGTTGCTTACTGTGTGGAAAGCTTTTACTGCTTTGTCGATCTGGCGTGGGGTAGCGTACTGTTGCGTAGGCATGGCGTACAGTAGCGTAGTGTTGCGTAAAAAGGCGTACTTTCTGCGTCAAGTTTCTACGCCGAAAGTACGCGAAATAAATAGACATGTTGAATTGTTTGCGTACCCCTTTACATCTCTCAGCATAATTATAGTAACGAAGGCCAGCGAAGATGGTGCGCAACACTACGCAACTCTACGTATGGACCCCACGCCAATTAGTGACCTGCCCGGTTCACAAATAAAGTATTAAAAATATGCTCATCTGACCCTAATTAAATGCCTAAAACCCCTGAGCTTTCGGGGGTTTATGGCCCCTTGAAACCTGTGGGCCCCACGCCTATATACACTGAACTCGCTGCAATCTAACTGATCTCCCCCCCCCCCCCCCCCCCCCACTTTGAAAAACGTTTTTTGGAGCCTGCATGTAACATGTAAGACTGGTGCATGGTAATGCAGATTCCCCCCCCCCCCCCCCCATTACGCAACTGACTGTTACAATGCATGATGAAGTCACATACTTCTGTCTGGTTGATATTGAACTATTTTATGTAAATGTACAATTCATAACCATATTTAATGCTTTCTTGTAATTTATTGTAGATATAAGACAATATTAGTCTGCGATGGCTGAGTAGACCGTAGAGTCGAATAGTTTTATAGCTGTATAGGGGTACACAATTATGGCAATTCGGCTCGCACGCTGTTGTGTTGACTGGCTCTTCAATGGATGGATAGACGTAATAATAACTATGTTTTATAGTTGTATAGTTGTACAAACATTGGCCTGCTTGCCCCCCCCCCCCCCCCCTACTCTTCGACTATAGCTCACTCATTCAAAGTCCCAGCCCGGCCCCCATACTCTTCGACTATAGCTCACTCAGTCAAAGTCCCTGCCCTGCCCGGCCCGGCCTCCAGCAGCACTGTGTCATGATGTGAACGGTACGTGTGTCGATTGAAGGCAGCTTGCGACTGAACTGTCAGTCCAATGATTTTTTTGTGTAAACTTTCCTTTAAGAAATGATAATTAAAATTGAGTAAACATGGCCGTAATTATCACAAAATAAGCTTTGATTTCATACCTCCATTCACGAAAACCATATAAAAATCGCGGCAATAATGATGGTAATAGGTCTCTTAGTTTGGACGTGGACGGGAAGCCCCGTGTATCTCTCTGGCTTGTGCAGCTACTACAAAGGATATCCTATAGAAAGATGCTTTACTCCGGTGTAAGCCCGACTCGTTGCATCCTAAATTTGCTACGCCTTATTAGGCGAGTTAATGGTCATCTGTCGTGTGTCTCTTTCATACGGATGTAATGTTGAATATGCATGAGGTATCTCTGTCGTCACGCATATCATGCATTATGCATATCGCGTCTGTTTTCGCCCTGGACGTCGACACGGAGGAGGACCTCGGGCGGAGTATAGCAAATTCCACAGAGTAGACTCTCCCGCGGACGATGGCACCGGGCACCGGTATCCCGAGGGGAGGGGAGGGTTTAGGAGGAGATAGCTGCACCAACTTCGGTCGGCGATCTCATTAAAAAACAATATAATACAAAGGCTCGCGGAGACGTCATGCCCCCCGCAGAGTCTTAGCGTATTACTTAAAGTGAAGTTATGACTATTCTACTAAAGACATGCGGGTATCATGTAGCCAAACAGACCTGCATATTAGTGGTATGTATGCTTTTAAATAAGCAACTACTACATGGCAACCACGAAGGTTTATGCAAAGTGAATTTCAATCATGAAAATGACCTTATTTAGAGGCTGTGTGTGGAATGGTTAATAACCGAGGGTTAGGGGAAAAAACACGAGTAAATTGAAATACAATAATCAGCACGTATATTAAAGTGGAAATTCAAAGAAAATCACAACTATGTCAACTAATGTATCACTACAAATTGGTAAGCTAACAAATGGCCATCGTACAAATTTTAGGTCAACTACATATCGGGTGATTTTTAAAAATACAAACACAACCAAAACCATGGGACATCGTCTGCTTGTGCAAATCAGGTCCATCCTGTGATCTCACACATCTCAGCAGCGTTCGGAGAGCTCTCCAGGTGCTATGCTGGGGCTATGTTTAAGCGTTTTGTAATTTATAATAACCATTACTTCGAATGTTTCCAAGTATTGAATTGTGATAACCTTGTCGAATCAAAGGTTCAACTTTGCAATAGTGAAAATAAAGTTAGTTTTTAAAATCAATGAATATCTAATCTAAGACCGTACATAAGTGCATTGTTAGGCAAAACTTTTGTAATTTACGTTACATATTGTAACATGCGTATTACTCCTATTTTTCTTGTTTAAGCTTCTATGTAGTTCCTGTAACTTTTGTATTTCTTTTCCTCTCCTTATCCCTTGTCACAACACCATGCTACGTCCTTAAAATTCACAGTCTATCAAAATATAACGTCCACTATCGTCTTGCTCTTCGTTAATGAGATTAAAATCAACAAAAGTCTTTAATATAATAAATACCCCTCTGATGTGACTGTAATACCATAACCCGTTCCACATACAACTCCACGTGTCATCAAGGTAAATTTCAAAAGCACTGGCCGTGCGTCCCCATGCGTCCCCTATGTGTGAAAGGGCCAACTAGAGGAGCGAATCTACGAATCATATTAAAAGTCGTGTTCACATGATGGCTATTTTGGTCGGCATGAAAGTCGTGTTTAGAGCTAGTCGGCGTAAATATGGTGAGGTTTGCGTAAATGTCGGCGTAGTCACGTGATCGTCTAACAAACGTCGTGTTAGCTACGCTTACCTTTACGCCGACCGATTTAATCTTGAATATATACAGGAGTAATGCGCTAACACTACTAGAGGGTTTACTGTGTGTATGTTCTCGGAATATATGTGACCTTTCACGAGGGTTGCTTGTTTACAACCAAAAATTTAAATGAAATTTCGCACGGTTTAGATACGGAAGGTGGGTTCAGGTCTACTAGTGCGGGCGACAACACAACTAGGGGCAGATCATTTTACCTTCAGAAATGCCTCATAATATTCCATGAAGCATATTACGGTTACAAAATATCCAGGCCCCTTTAGCGGGCTTCGGAACCCCCCCCCCCCCCCCCACGCTGTAACAGCTACAGCACTCCTAAATCCGTACATTTCACCCCCACCCCCTTTTTTTGGAAAATCCTGTATCAGCCCCTGACTTATAGTGGTTGCACTGGGTAAGACTGGGTCAGTGGAAGGTCGTGTTAAGTTAATCTTGGCAAGGTGGTCCAAGCTAGAGGGTATGGATAACTGATGTGTAAGTCAAATAATTACGGGGTATTTAATGCTGCGGGATTAATTGCGCCGACCAGGAAGCCCGCGTTTAAACTTGACTCTAAGGTTCAAATTTTTCAGGGGCCAACAGGGGAAAGGCTTAGCACTTCGTGCTCAAAATTTAATACATTTCGCCCTCCCCTCCCCTTTGGAAAATCCTTGATCCGTCCCCTGATATTCGGAAGATACGCTTTGGATTAAACTGGGTCGGTGGAAGGTAATGGTATTTTAATCGTGGTAAGTTGGTCCGAGTAAGAGGATATGGACAACTTATGATGTAACTAAAAATACGTTGGAGACATTTACTGATGCAGGGATTAACTAACGCCAACTAGGATGCCCCCGTCTGAAAGGCTAATTAAAAAGGACATTTGCGTATGTTCCCAACACCTATGATATTTCAAAGTCTTCAGACAAACACTTTACCCAATGCAGGAATGTCTCAAGTTCTATGACCCAAAGTAGCCATATTCAGAAGGGGCTTCCTAGTAGGCGTAACTTAAACGTTTCAGCAATAAATATTTCATACAAATTTGATTTTACACATCAGTTGTCCATACGCTCTTACTCGGATAAACTTGCACGTTTGTGTTAACACGACCTTCCACCGATCCAGTCTTACGCAGTGTAACTTCTGGACGTGGCGAGACGCCCGCACTAGTCGACCTCAGCCCAGCTTCTGCAACTAAACGCGCGAAATCTAATTTCCATTGACGAATGTAAACAATCGTGCTAGCGCGTTACTCCTGGACAAATCCAGTAGTAAATCAAAGGCGTAAAGGTCGGCGTATATAACACGACTATCGTGGCCTTACCATGATTACACCAAATAGCTGTAAACACGACCTTTACGGTGATTCTCTTCGGTATCCGTCGATTATAATTTTGCCTTTAATTTTTAGAAATCAGCTCTTTGCCGTTGGAACAAGTTCTAGCAAGGAATAGCAACAATCTTGATCATGGGCAGTGCATCTTCTTCCCCTCGGATTCACAACAACACTGATGAAATACTGAAGATTGTTTGCACGGACAAAGACGGCAGAGAAACAAGTCAGATTGTGAGGAAAATGGATTCGTGGCAGCCGACGATCCCGTACGGCAAGGTAACCATCTCGGTCTTCATCCTCGCCGAAGGTGTCCCGGTAGCTGGTCAGGGAGATGCCGTCCTGAATGCAGCAGAGTCTTGCTATGATTTCACTGTTCAAATTGTGAAAGGAATGGTCAATATTACACAGGATTACAACAAGCAGTCGAGGTATGATGATAATGATGATGATAATGATGATGATGATGTATATGATGATGGTGATGTACATGCACATGATGGTGGTAATGGTGGTGATGATGGTGGAGATGACGATGATAATGATGGTAATGGTGGTGATGATAGGAGGATGGTGATGGTTGTGAAGACGATAATGGTGGTGATATTGGTGATGATGATCATGACAATTGCGGTGATGGTGATGATAATGATCGTGGTTATGATATTGATAATAATGGTAGTGATATAATGGTGATGACATTGATGATGATGGTCGTGATGGTGGTGATGACGATGATGGTGGAGATTATAATGATGGTGATGGTGGTGAAGATGATGGTGGTGATGATGGTGATGGTGGTGGTGGTGAAGATGATGATGGCCGTGACGATGATGGCGATGAAAACGATTGTAAAGCTGATGACAGTGAATTCGGTGGTGATGATAAATTAGGATGACAAGGATGGCGATGATAAAGGTGATACTAGCCATGATGCCAGAATACTGTATTTTTGGTTCGTTATTCTATTTGTTGTTTCTGTTTTTAATGAAGGAAAAGTGGGGATATTCCTCGCATCACAAACGCGACAAATGGAACACTGATGATCCTCTGTACGGATAAAGATGGCAGAAAGACGAGTCAGATTGTGACGTCACAGAACATGTGGCTTCCGTCCATTCAGTCAGGTCCTCTCACAGTATCTGCGTCACATCTTCAAAGTGGCTTTGGCGAGGACGTAGAGGGAGCAGTCTACACTGCAACATCTTCGGATAATTTTACCGTTAAAATTGTCGAGGGAAGACTCAATATTACGCTTCAATAAAGCAAGATAACTTTGCTTAATAAGCTATAAACGTATAAGTCGGGGGAGGGTACAGGCTAGTGAATATAGGAAGTGAACTGAAGTGAGGATTTTATGTTGTTTCATCATATTTGATTTGTCAAACTCAAACAAACATAACACTTAAATAGAGCGGTACGAAGTACCAAACAAAATAACACACAAGGAATTGATATGGCCCATTATATTTCGAGAGGTTAAACGAAGAGGTCCTATAATTTGCACACATGCAAACCTGTATGGGTTCTCGGGGTGCATGTGTGTGTCTGTGTGTCTGTGTGTAATTTGATTTTTACAAACGTGCATCGATCAGATGTGATAATTTACCTCTGTGACGTGACCCCTGAGTGAGTTTGTAGGCGAGGACAGATAGCGCACCAAATAAATGTTAGACATCTCCCTTCCCTCCTTTGATATTACTAGCCATCGGAAATCTTTTATTTAATTTTGGTTTTTGTAATCCGTTATAGAAACCAACATTTGTTGGTGGAAAAACTGCTGCAATATTTTGAAATTGCCTATACTACATAACATAATTCCTATTGGCATTAATCCAGGTATCACTTGAAAGTTTGTAAATCGTTTAATTTTATTAGTAAAATATATAATACTACAATTTTTTTAGAGATAAACACAAAATAAATGTTGGAAACTAAAGATGCGGAAAGAAACTTAACAAAAGAACAATGCACTGTAGTATTTCATTTCCGAAATTAGGAAGAAAAAAAAACACTACGGTTGTTTTGCTATGATTTAGATTATTATTATTATTACTATTATCATTATTAATATCATTATATTATTGGTGTTGCTATTATCATTATTAATATAATTTTTTATAATTTGTATGAGTAGTAGCATTAATAACTTGTTATTGTAATCATTAATGTTGTAGTATTATCATTATCATTCGCACATGCCTTTATAACGGATTGGGAAGAGGAGTAGGGTGTTTGAGATTATTGCCTAAAGACTATATATGTATGTATAGAATGCGGACTGGAAAGGACGGGTGTCTTCTGTTTTGATTGTGTTGCTTCTTTGTTATTTCTTTCAACGAGTTTTTCTTAAGTTCTCTTTTTTCAGGGCTACTACTATGTTTTAGTTTAAATGTATTATTTCGTTTATAAAACATCGTTTATTAATAGCAAATTTGTATTAAAAAGCCTACGTAGGTATATTACTTTTAAACATTGTTTTTTAAATATTATTGTGGCTGTACACAAGAAAATGTACGATTTTTTGTAAAACTTGTTGATTTAACTCATTTAACATTTGAATGATAGGATTTGTACTAACTTCATTTTGATTTGTACTACTTCTGTTCGGAGAAATAAAACATTTGATTTAAAAAATAAATAATAATGTGAACTACAATGGAGATCTCTTTACATGCTCTTAAGGTTCGTTCAGATATAATACGGAAAAATGTACGGTCAATGTAAAAATATTCACTGAATATGCTGACCATGTGTTTGTTTCACACATCAGGAAGCTTTTGGAAGACAGCAAACGAGTTTGGGACATTTATCTTCCAAGGAGCATCTAAGGGTCTACCTTGGAAAATCGAGGTAAAGGGACAAGAAGTAGAGTCTCTGCTCAAACACAGATTCCAGTAAACTGTCAAATTTCTAAGAGATCCCAAACATAAGGAAGCACTATTTGATTTTTTTTTTCAAATATAGTACCCGCCACAGACTGTCCGCTTGGTACATATGTCTTCATAACTTCTGGTGCCAGAGTTCTTTCAAGGGGAACAGATCATACTTTGCCTATTACATTCAATCATGAGAAAGCGGATACCAGAATACTTGTTCACCTGAAAGATGCGTGGAGAACAGCTCAACGAATTGCTTGGTCCGGACTGTTGACAAAGATGTTGTCATTATTCTCTTAGGACCATTCCATCATCTAATGTCTGTATGTCCCACCGCAGATGTATGGGTAGTTTTTGGAACATAAAAAAGCTTTACTCCTGCAGTACCACATCAATGCAATATTCCATGCTCTAGGAAAAGACAGATCGTTGGCTTTACCCATGTTCCACAGCTTCAAAGAATGTGATACAGTATCTGCATTCTACGGCAAAGGCAAACGACTCGCATGACGAGCCCGGAAATATTTTCCTGAAGTAACAGAGGCATTCGCCTATTTGGCACAACATCCCTTCACTCAGTTGGACTTCAAAAAAGACAAATTCAAACTGATTGAACATTTCACCGTTGTTCTCTAGGACAAAACAAGCCAGTTGACTTATGTGAACAGTGCCCACAAGGACATGTTCTGTCACAAAGCCAGGGCAAAATCCCTCCGACCCAACATGCCTTATTGCAACACTTGAAGCGGGCTGTATTTCGGGCCATCATCTGGACCACTAGCAATCAAATTGAGCAGAATCAACCAAGTCCAGAAGCATGGGGCTGGACATTAGATAAGGACAGTGAATGCTGGATTCCAGTCTGGAGTACACTGCCTGCAGCTTCAAGGCATGCAGTGAATTGGTGAAGTGCAACTGTAAGTGGTCAACTGGCTGCGGTGGTAGATGTAATTTCAAGAAGGCTGGGTGGAGATGCACCGAGCTCTGTAGTTGTTATTGTGACAAGTATGATTCCTAGGTTTGTCATCTTTTTTCAGTTGGAGGTCCAGGTAAATCAACAGTAGAGTATATGCGAAATTATTTGTTTAAAAAAAAGCTGCCATGTAGTAACACACATAAAATGACACACAACAGATTTGCCTACATTAGCATAAATATACTGAAACCTTTCACAGAATAGTATATAACAGGAGATTATATCTAAACTGCCTAAACTCACATTGGCATAAAAAACCTTATGAACTGCTACATCATTTTCTTAATTTATCTTCTCAAAATCATTATATTTACAAATATGCATAAATTAGCATCCAAAATTAATGTTTTTGATACAAATGACTCACATGCCAAAAAATGTGCTTTGTAAATTGTGTCCCAGAATTTTGTTAGGATCTGAAGTGGACAATTTTGCAAAATGAACTGCAGTCCTCAAAGTAATTAAGCAATTCGTCTAATTTTTCATGTTTAAATTTACTGTGAAGCGAGTTACAATATCAAGAATCATCCCTGTGTATTACCGTCTGTACTGGTTTTATAGGAATTGTATATTTATTGTCTCGAATTTCATACTTCACTAGATTCATCTCTTTCTTTCTTTCTCTCTCTCTCTCTCTCTCTCTCTCTCTCTCTTTCTCTCTCCCACTACTTCCTCTGCCTCTTTTTCTTTTCCTGCCTACTCTTCTCTTTCTCTCTTTTTATCTCTCTCTCTTTCTCTCTCTCTCTATCTATCTCTATTTCTATCTGTGCCTACCCCTTACGTTTCCTTATTTTTCCATTCCTTTCTGTCTCTGAACCAATGTCTTTCCATATTTGTCTTGCTTATATTTTTTCTTAGTTTGACCATCTTGCCATACAAAATATTTGTTTCGTTAGACGTCCTGAATCTATATCTACATCGCATATTCATCCTACAAACTATTTGGTCTTAACCCTATCATGACAATCATTCCACATATTGAGGTTTGGCTCAATAACTTCTGATTTAGAGTCTTAGAAAAATATGCCACATGTATGAGTAGAAAGGCACCACTACCTACTATCTATATTTTTGTTTCTTTCACGACTATAATGCGTTTGGTGACAGGAATTACAACAAAAAAAGAAAATGATAATTAAAATCGTTCAGTTTGCAACACGTTTATAAATTCAATGATATTGTTTTCCAACCAAAATGTGGATTTGTTTTTACAACGGCAATATTTGCGCCCATTTATATTGATTTCAAAGATCATTGTTGCCAATTTGAAGAACAGTATTTCATAAATTTAGCTCTACCTATAAATCCTGTCTCTAGATGGTTAACGGCACAGGAAGGGGGTGAATTAGTGATAGTTAGAAGAAAACAAAATACAAAGATTTAAACTCTTAAATATCTCATTGGCACTCAATCTCTCCATTTATTATTATGATGATCTTGTGTCCATATACTGCTCGATCGATATGTATTATGTTATAGTTTCACTACCAATTAGACCTGTTTACTAATTTAATGCATACATTTTTAAAGAGACAATTCCCGTGCTAAACTCCATCTTATATATTAAATTCGTATACACTTCGATCATAATCACAGCAGATTTTCCTGCTGTATATTCTGTACAAACTGGAAAATGATACTTCTTAGCATCAGTTTTATAACTCAAAACAATTCAGTATATACAGTGCGTCCCAGAAAAAAGAAACCGAGAAGTATCGATGTTTTATCATAACTTAATCACAACCATAATTAATGAATGATACATATTTGGAAAGCTTAGAGTCTCCTCTTTCAGTTGATGCTACTCAAATGATGCATATTTTACGCATGAGTGATTACAATTGATTTGAAGGAAGGAAACCAAAAAGACATTTGGCGGGCGGTATCTGAATTTCGAAGAAAAATTCACATTTCTAGAAAGTTGAGTTTCTGCCCTTTCATATGACACCTCAATCAGGAAAAATGAGCGAGGAATAACAAAGTTCTGTTTGTTTAAAGTAGCCCTTACATTTTCATAATTTTAACAAACGAATTCGTTTTCACTGGGTGCCTGCCGTAGCAAAAAGCAGATTTGACAAAAGACTTAACTCCGTTTCGTTGACAATCAGCCATGCATGAAGACTCTCGTCTACGGCTGATTGTCAACGAAACGGAGTTAAGTCTTTTGTTAATTTCGTTTATTGATACGGCAGGCAGCCAGTGAAAACGAATTCGTTTAATAAAATTATGGGAATGCAAGCACTACATTAAACAAACAGAACTTTGTCGTTCCTCGCTCATTTTTCCTGATTGAGGTGTCATATGAAAGGGCAGAAACTCAACTTTCTAGAAATGTGAATTTTTCTTCGAAATTCAGATACCGCCCGCCAAATGTCTTTTTGGTTTCCTTCCTTCAAATTGCTTCTAATCACTCATGCGTGAAATATGCATCATCTGAGTAGCATCACATGAAAGAGAAGACTCTAAGCTTTCCAAATATGTATCATTCATTAATTATAGTTGTGATTAAGTTATGATAGAACATCGATACTTCTCGGTTTCGTTTTTTCTGGGACGCACTGTAATTGATGTTAAGAAATATGAACATCAACATTTTAAACAGTATTCAGGTGTATTCTGAAAATAAGTCTAAGATTTTTCTCGTTTTTGGTCATATAATAATTGTGTTGTAAACATGTTTTTAATACTCATAATGTTTTCATATGATTTGGTTAATTTGTTTATATTTTTTTGTTTGCTTTTGTTTTTGTTTTGTTATATTTTGTTATTGGCTTTTCTTTGTATTATTTGTTGTATTACTTTTATCAAGTTCACAGACTCCGAAAACAACCGTTTAAGGCTGAAGCGAATTGCCGTGATTAAATAAATAAATAAATTGAGAACAAATGTCATGAATAGTTGAAAATGTCATCATCCACCAGCCTTTACCGACTTAAACTTTCTCTACGATATTTACCACAAATTATGTCAGGTGAAAGAAAGTTATTACCCCCTTTTATCTCTCGCTCTCTCTCTCTCTCTCTCTCTCTCTCTCTCTCTTTCTCTCCCTCTCGCTCTCTCTCTCTCTCTCTCCATCTCTCTCACAATCTCCCTCTCCCCTTCTCTCTCTCTCACACCCTCTCTCTCTATCCCTATCTTTCTCTCTCTGTCTCTATCTCTCTCTCTGTCTCTTTATCTCTCTTACTCTCTCTCTCACCCCCTCTCTCTTTCTTTCTCTCTCTCTCTCTTTCTCTCTCTCCCTCCCTCTCTCTGTTCCTAGTATCACCTTGAATGTTCTCTGCCTGGCATAATCACCATTCAAACCGCTATCATCACCATTATCATCATCATCGTCATCATCGTCGTCATCTCCTTCTTGTTCTTCTGTTTCTTCTGTTTCTTCTTCTTCTTCTTCTTCTGCTTCACCATCACAATTTCGTTCACTATCGTCGAACAAACCAACATAATATATCCCTCATGCATTACCAAAACCACAACACTCTCTTTGAATAAAACAAAAGTAAAAACATGATATTCTTTGATTTCTTACTCAGGTCATGCAATTTTATTTCAGACTTTCTTCAACCAATGATACCCACACGGGCCACACTAACAAACGATCGCCAATGGCGTTTACACATGCACCATGTAAAAGCGTTGAGAAGGGGGCAATGCACCACGCCCTTTTGACATATTATTATGCACCTTTCATTTTGTTGATCATCAAAATAAATCATATTTAATCAAATTAAACCGTTTTGATACATTATTAAGATTGGTATTAAAGCGGAATATTGTTTGTGGATACCAGTGGAAAAACTTGCAACGCCACTCGCGATCGTTTAATAAGTTTTCTCATATTTGTTTCCCTTAATTGATAGTCATCTTCTATTTTATTTACAAGTTTGTACATAGAAGGGAGGGAAATACATCTCATTAACATTTCTGGCACATTTTAAATGTATCCGAGGTTTCCTCTGCTCTACTAACACTTAGCAAACACATAACATATAATTTGTATGTACATTGGCATTACAGTGGTCAAAATACCAACAGAACTGTATGTATAATCGAATCGTTGTCGTTTGATATTATTTATTAGCATTTATTGTCAAAATATTACGTCATGTATTCTACTCTCCAGCATTAAGAGGTGTCACGAACCGAATATAGTTTAGATCATTTCTAGTACTTTTTCTTCTATCGTAAATCGTCACAAAAGTGGAATACGCAGAATTAGGAACGTTTATTATATTATGATCACTTAAGGAGCGTAACAGATTAGAATAATACCCAATCGTAGGCTCTTAGTCTTTCGAAAACACTGAATGTATGTGCAATTCTTCATAAACTCATAAGCTACATTTAGTGAACAACATAATTTTAATTGATAATTATTTTGACAGGTGTCAGATAATGATTGTATTATAAATGATAACAAATAAAATGCTACAGTTTAAGAAATATAAAAAAGCACAGATTAAGTGTGATCACTTAATGCGGGACTGCATTGCCTAATCGGTGACCATTGGTCCTCCATGGTCCCCTTTTTCTTATGTTAATTGAGAGCTGATTTAATGAGATAACAACCTGCCAGTGACCATGCAGGGAGGTCTAATCCCTCCTGGCCAAACTATATAGTGCAGGCAGGCTTTAGAACAGTAAAAAGCGAATAGCATGGTTATGATGGTTACGAATCGTGAATCAAATATTGTATGTAGGCTATGCACGAAGTTGATTCAGTGCAATAAATTAAAGTGAGCATGTTGATTTTAAAAATGTTAACGACACCTCTACTTAGAAAATATTAATAGAACTGACTACAAGCGTGCTTTTAAGCACAGTATATTTGGGGTGCATACAAATAGTACTTTCTTGGACTTTGTGTTTAAATCGACTCACAGCCATTAAATAGTTCCTGTTCATCATAGCGTGACTTGCCTATGTCATACAAAACGACCAATTTCACAACCTTTGGGCTTTACACGTAGCAGACAAACTGAAACGATTACGATTTCATGTGTGTTCCTCTTTAATGCGTAATGATGTGAACATTTCAGACAAGAGGGATCGCCATATTCAACAGACGAACATTTTCCTTCATTTCTGTAAATTGCGTTTCATATAGTTTAATGTAAATTAGGAACATGCTAAATAAGTTCTTCAACATAATATCAAGATCGTGTGCGCTTGGCTGTGTTTACTTGTAGTCTTTAAGACCAGTCATTCAATTCCAAAATAATTTAGGACTGAACATTTACAAGCAAACTGTAAATAACTACAAAACAAAGAAAACAAATAATACTGCGATTCTATTATTATATAA